>JAUMJK010000237.1:600000-846911 GCA_033558105.1 Coccyzus lansbergi | reverse complement strand
CTCTCTTTCTTCTCTCTCTCTCTTTCTTTCTCTCTCTCTTCTCTCTCTTTCTTTCTCTCTCTCTTTCTCTTCTCTCTTCCTTCTCCTTCTCTCTTTCTCTCTTCTCTCTCTCTCTCTCTCTCTTTCTCTCTTTCTCTCTCTCTTTCTCTCTCTCTTTCTCTTCTCTCTTCTCTCCTCTTCTCTTTCTCTCTCTCTTTCTCTCTCTCTTTCTCTCTCTCTCTCTCTTTCTCTCTTTCTCTCTCTCTTTCTCTCTTTCTCTCTTTTCCTTCTCTCTTTCTTTCTCTCTTTCTCTCTTTCTCTTTCTCTCTCTTCTCTCTTTTTCTCTCTCTTTCTCTCTCTCTTTCTCTCTTTCTCTCTTTCTTTCCTCCACATTTTTCATTAATAATCTCAGGAAATTAAGAGAAGGTCCTATATTCCCTATTTCCTTCCATGGAAAAAAGTCACTGATACCTAATTAATTAAACTTCCTACCACATCGTACTAATTAAATGCCACTTCCTTTAGGGAAATAATTTCCAAATTCCTGTATCATATCAGAAGAATATAAGGTATAATAATACTGATTTATTTTTATACATATTCCCCTCTTCATACAACAAAAATCCCAAACTTCTCTCATCTCTTAATACTCAAGAGCTCTCACATTCCATTAGTAAGTAATAGCTCTTTAAGTTTTAGCCTTTTCTAAGATTATTGTGTTTTTTCAAATATGAGAATTATCTGAACATCATGATTTTTAGCCAAAATTGGATAACTTATAAGCTTCCAAATGCAGCACAAAACTTTGCTTACAGGCCCTTTTTTCCCCTTGCATTTGTGAAAACCTTGTTTTTAAACCACCTCCTCATCTCCCAGTGTGCAGAGTAATTTTTTTTAATGATTGCCATCTTGAGTTTCATCCAGTTAAATCATACTCTATCCATGGATGCTCTTCGGTTTTATTTCCCTTGTACAACAATATTCTTCTCTTTACTAGGCTGTTTGGGTCACCTTCCCTTAACGCTGTTAAAATCCTGCAAAATTTATGGAAAGAAATAATAAAGCACTTTATCTTGGAGTTCAATAGTTAATTTTTTTCAGATCAGGTCTGATCTCAGACTCAGTGAAGTCAATAGAATGATTCATCACAAATTTTGATTTAAATTTTTGATTAAAAATGATGCTACCAACTCGGTTGTTCTCAAACTTCTTTGGTTGAGACCTCCTTTTTTTTCTCCTTTTCAATAGCTTAAGCATGGCCAAGGGCTGAAAGGAAGGCTCTTTGTGTGATTGTTACAGAACAAATATCTTACAGTTAGACAGAAGAGAGGAAGAGAAACTCAAAATTGTATAGGTCAGAGCTAAAGACCTCTTTCTTACTTTTATAAATGAAAGTGCTTAAATGTACATTACCTTCTACCCATTTTCACAACCTGAATTTAATACTGATGTTGTGGTTGTCTGGAGAGAGGACAACACTATTTCTTAAGGAACTCTTCTAGTTAAAACTGTTATTTTATATTACTGAAGGAAGCAATACTGGTGCTTGACTCTCCCTAACATTATGGAAAAGGTGACTAGGTTCAAAAAGTGGAACTTGATTATCATCGTGCTGAATTTTTGGGTATCTAGCTATAAGGCATCTTCCTCCTTAGCGCATTTCTTGGTATTAAGACTTCACATAGCATTTGGGTATTGTTAGACATCCAGGAGCAGGAGTCGAAGAGGTCCTTGTGCTGTGCATAGAGTGCTTAAACTTAGCTAACAGGCTGCTTTAGGGAAAGGCTTATACTCTGAGCCTTAGCAATCCCCAGTGGAGCTTCATTTGTGACTTCACTCCTTGCAATGCTCTCTAATCCCCTAATTAGGATTGGGAGGAAAAGCAAAGCAAAAAACTTAGGCTCATATAAAGGAAAAAAAACCTCCACCTCATAGTGTAGTTCAATGGTAAATTTCTACCGTTTTGCCTGAGGCAACATCAAGACCTCTAAGGGCTACATGGGTTAAACATTTCCATGACATAAGGGTTCAGATCAGGCAGATTACAAACGTGACCATGCCTCTGGCACGCTCTTTGTGTCCTTGGCCCTCTCCTGATGATCAAAGTGCTTTGCTACTCTGGTGGGAGCGGGAGCTTTCATTTCCCAGTTTCAGCTCCTAATGCCATACCCAAAGGGAAGCACTCCTTGGAGCAAGGACCCCGACCATTGAGTAAAAATGCCTTTCTCAGGAGGTAAATAATGCAAATTCCCCTAGACCATAGCCTTCTTGATCCACGGTGAGCTATTATTCTAACACTTACATGTGATGCAAAATACTATTCCTTCTGGCCATTATCTGTGAGGACTTTCTTTCAGTGTTTGGTAGACTCAGTCCAAGAATATGTACCGGACTATGTAAGCCTATGGACATGGAAATGCCTCTCCATACATGCTAGAACCACAGTGGAGAGCAGAACCATGCCCTTAGGCTATCTGTTGCTTGAGCCATCTTATGCAGCAGTTCAAATTGGAGTTTTATAATAGGGATCTCCAAGACTGTGGTGAGCAGCAACTCTAAGCACCCCTTCTTAGTTTGGATGCTTGAATTCCATTTGATTTGAGTCATATGTGATATCCACATGTTCAGAATCTGGCTCTGGGAATTTGTTTCCCTCTTGCACAGAGGCAAAAATGAAGTCCCCAAAGCTGTATTTCATCAAATTGCTTTGAATTTACTGAACATTTTACTGACATTTTGAATTTGACAATTTCTTTATATACTTGTACAAAAATTAATGAGTCTTTCTTTAAGTCTTCAGTTTTTAAATACTTATAAAGCTTCTACGGCTCACAAACCTCCATTTAGAATCATAGAATCATAGAACAACCAGGTTGGAAGGGACCCATCGGATCTTCTAGTCCAACCAGTCCTATCTAACACTAAACCAAGTCCCTCAATACCTCATCCACCCGTGCCTTAAACACCTCCAGGGAAGGTGACTCAACCACCTCCCTGGGCAGCCTATTCAAATGCCCAATGACCCTCTGTGTGAAAAACCTCCTCCTAATCTCCAGCCTAAATCTACCCTGGTGGAGCTTGAGGCCATTCCCTCTTGTCCTGTCCCCTGTCACTTGGAAGAAGAGGCCAGCTCCCTCCTCTCTACAACCTCCTTTCAGGTACTTGTAGAGAGTAATGAGGTCTCCTCTCAGCCTCCTCTTCTCCAGGCTAAACAACCCCAGCTCTCTCAGCCGCTCCTCATAAGGTCTGTTCTCCAGCCCCTTCACCAGCTTTGTCGCTCTTCTCTGGATTTGCTCCAGAGCCTCAACATCCGTCTTGTGGTGAGGGGCCCAGAACTGGACACAGTATTCAAGGAGCGGCCTCACCAGTACTGAGTACAGAGGGAGAATCACCTCCCTGGACCTGCTGGTCACACCATTTCTGATACAAGCCAGGATACCATTGGCCTTCTTGGTCACCTGGGCACACTGCTGACTCATGTTCAGTCGGCTGTCGACCAACACCCCCAGGTCCCTCTCCTCCTGGCAGTTTTCCAGCCAGGTTTCTCCCAGTCTGTAGTTCTGCATAGGGTTGTTGTGCCAAGAGCAAATTTCTGTGATTTAGAAGAGAAAGGCCCAGAAAAATTGCTTAAAGCAGAATTGTTCCTGGTGTCAAGGTACCATTAGGTATAAATATCAGCAAGAACATTCACTTTATTTGTATACATGTCTGAAAAAAACACAGAGATAAATCTCTTTCAGAGCCTACTATAATTCTACGCAATGCAGCACTTTTAGTTTTCATGTACTATTTTCCTTTGCCCTTGATATGTTTGATTCAATATTCACTTGATCTTTTTACACTAATGGTACTTTTGGCATCAGTTGGCATATTAGGTAGTGATTAGTAAAACTTCAAAGTTTCATTTAAAGTTCTACAGTCTATTCCCTATACCCTGTAGGTATTCCCTTCTTTGCACTAGTGTTAAGGAGCTAATTTAGCCAACCACGTAAAAAACCATCATTGTGTAAAAAAATAAATAAATATCACAGTACTTGAACTTTTCAGAGCTGACTCATTCAGATCTCAATGTCATTACCTGAACTTCTTTGCTTTGGTGCAAACTACTTAATAAACCCCTTAAAAAACTTGATTAAAGAAAGAATCCTTGCATCCTACTCTGAAGAAAACTAACTTGATTCACCAGCAATTCCTTTACAAATTAGTATATGTATATTAATATTCATGTGATTTGTTGATGAAGCTATTCACACCTTTTCAGGCTTCTGCATTTTAAAAAATATACTCCCTTCTGTACCTTCTTTGCAGTCTATCATCTTAATAAAGAGCACATTTAGAACCTGCTCCGTCAATATGTTGAGTGCTCTACTTTAGTCATGAGGGCCTTTGGTTCAGTGAGCCGTGGGACATTTTATGAAAACTGTTTGTGCTCAGTGCAATAACAGAACATCCTGTTTCTTTACTCAAATCATTTGTTGTTTCTGTTACTTAAATAGAAATAAATCACCTTTAATAATTCTATCTTCCTTGTCAAGGCTATAGAGAATTGATATTCTCTATAGTGGTAGGTGTCAGAAAATTCATCCTCAGTTTAGCTGGAGTGGCCTAACATCCCATCTGCCACCTGGTCTGTTAAGACAAGAGCATGGTAGACCCTTTCTGGAAGACATTTTTACTGTTTAATCAAAGGATGAAATTACGAGGTTGCTTTATTGGGACTTGTGACTGAAATCTCTCTCTTGCTTAATTTTCCCCAAAGTAGATGCAGCATTTGCATCTACTACTTTCTCAGGAGATCTTGCCTTATAGTTCCATTTGCAATACCCAAATCTAAAGAACTGAATAAGAACCTTGTCTTTAAAACTCTTACAAACACAAAATATGCTCACAGATAAGTCTCTCCTATAAAAGGATACAGTAGGTGGTGTTAACAAGTCCCAGCTATGGATTTATGTGTCTAATGCCAGCATTAGGATAAGATAGCCATAGAGGTGAAGGGGTGATGATAGTGCACACAAAGATCCCTTAGGATCCCATGGGTCTGTGGCACAGGACTTCAGCTGGGGAAACCATGACCTGTTCCTTCCTACCGTGCCATGACACAACTTTTCTCAGTTCTCTGCACATGCTGGGTCATTGGAGAGAAGCTGCACTGCTTTTCCTGAGAGTGTAAAGTAGCAATAAATGGAGGAATAGAACTGAAGGTCCTTACCTCATCCATAACCTGTTTCTGAACCTCTGACTGTCTGAATGCAGACTACAGAAAAATTCTGTGAAAATTATTTTTGCTTGGTTTGTCTCCATCTGGAGGATTTACCCTTGGCTGCTCTATTATAGTTTCTAGGAGGTACTGGGATTCAATATGAAGCAGCTGGGCTGAACAGTGACAGCAGTTCTTTCTGACTTCTTCACTAATGGGCCCGAGCTCCCAAGTTCATCCTCTTTCTTGGATGATGTCCGACCTTCATATTTTTTATCAACTTGCCCTAGGCTTGCTGATCTATAAAAAGAAAAAGACTATCAGCATGTTTTAGGCTTTAGTTGGTGGGTAAGGAAACAGCAGATTTTGAGCATGTGTATCTTGCCAGACATATTCTGTAGTGAGTTACATTTGTGTGTGGTTTTGTGCTGGTTTGGGCTAACTGAGTACAATTTTCTAAAATGTGAGAACCTCTTTGGAATGACCTGATTCCACCAGCTAATTTTTCAGGGGATCTACTGGCCAAAAATATCTCAGGTGGTAATACCTATAGCTTCTCCAGCTGAGCTTGAAACGGCAACCTGGTGAGCTGGCTCCTAAGCATTGGTTTGTTCTACTAGGTGCTAATAATTCTAAGAGATCAACACAAGCCCATGGGGTCCTGGTGCTGCTTTCATTTAAACGCATGAAGAGATGCTCGGATTGATGAGGTAGGATTTCCAGCACCCACACCGAGAGACATTTGATTATTTGCTATCTTTTAAACCTAGGTGCATCTTATAAGAAGAAAAAAAAGAGAACCTAAGCACCCACAGTTTTATCACTAGGCACATGAACATCTATAAGAAACTGTTTCACAATTCAACAGCTTCAGTTTTAATTTAATTTTACAGCTTTATTAACCTGAATAATCATCCCCCAGTAAAAATTCTCAAAATTCATGGCCTGGAAGAAAGAAAACCAAACAGAAAGAAAACATCAGCCAAATGTGGAATGTTGAAGACTAATCCTGCCTTGGCAGTGAGAAGGAACAGATGACCAAAGAAGTCTTTCCATCTCAGGTCATAGTGGTTCAATAACAGCACCCTGCCAAAAAATGGCATCATCCAAAAAACAGTCATAAATTTCAAGCATATCAAAACACAAGGGAAGAACTGACTTACAGGTAAAATGCTGGATTACATGATCTTTCCACTATATATAATAAGTTAATTTCAACATACCTTAATTTTTGTGATATTCACTTCTAAGCAGAGCAGCTTGCAGAAACAATTCCATATATGGAACACAAAATGTAGTGCAACCACAGGGTGCCACAGCGAGATTATCAGGAGAATTTAATCTTTTAAATCCACAGTGCTAGATGCTAAATTTTTAATGGATGGAATTCCTGATGTAAGAGAAGGCCCCTGTCTTCCAGGTGGAAGAATCATTAGTCTCATGTTGCATTCATGCACATGCAAATGAAAGACATGGGTTTTCTTCTAATTTCTTTATTGAAACAGATAAATTGGATGTGAAGTGGCTGGGTAATGGATGTGAATTATGGCTCCTGCCTGGTTATTTACTGATGTCTTGATCTGGAAATGAAAAAGGAGAATGTCATCAGAAGCTGGAGTAAAAGAATCTGGGTTCTAGAAAATGTGAAAAATTGTAACTTCCCTATTGTCCATGTGGAGAGGAATATGTGACAAGCAGACACTGAAGTGTCCCTTGTGCAAAAATGGGTGTCATATTTGCAGAATTCGAGATTCAGAAAGTGGGAACAAATTTCCATCTTCTTTCACAGCTAAGTCCTTGGTCCAAATCTGGAATATACCTAAACTGGCTTTGCCACCAAACAAGTGCCTCCTCTGACATCAGAGCAGAATCCCTAAACCTCCTAATCGTGTTACAGGATTTGATATTAGGAAAGGACCCCTATTTTGAGGAAAAAATCTTTCTTAGATAGTTGATCCTGGGAAGAAAAAAAGCAGGGTGCATTGAGCTTTGGAATGGTGATACTTCCTGAGGTGATCCACTAGTATGTTCCAAAGTTGGACTAAAAGAGAAATGAATAAAGTGGCCACACTCCAGTCTGTGTGAGGATAATGGAATGCACGTATATGCAGCACTAGATTCACTGTTTGCTTTTACTACAAAATATGAACTTGAATCGACAACAGCAAGAATGGTTTACAGTTATGGCTCACAGCTTCAAGTGCTACACAATGTAGATTTTGTCTTGATATTAAACCCAAACAATCCCTATTAACATAGTTTTTTAGAAAAGCGAGAATCTCTAAGATATTTTTCTATTGGAATAAATTCTTGAATATCATTTATTCCAAGTATTCCCTCCCTCTCAGCTGTGCTAGTTCTAAGTTTACATATTACAGAGTACTTGCTTTCTCCAAATTAATTGTAAGACTCAGTCTTTGGAATACTGACAACTGTAAAAATCTAAAACTACAGATGGCACAATTAGTACACAATGAATATGTTGACAGGCAAATAGCAAATTTGCCCTAGAAAGGTTTGGGAAATAATCTCTTAAAGAAACAGGAGATTTTTGTCTTTGCTTTGCCTCCACATAAATATTTTTTCTCT
This sequence comes from Coccyzus lansbergi, assembly GCA_033558105.1. NCBI lineage: Eukaryota > Metazoa > Chordata > Aves > Cuculiformes > Coccyzidae > Coccyzus > Coccyzus lansbergi. Next base: position 839,143 of record JAUMJK010000237.1, on the reverse strand, counting down.
TCAACATTAAAAAAAAGGCCTTATATTGAGAAAATGTTAGCAAAGAGTCTTCAAAGGTGAGGAGAGTAGTTTTCTATCAAAAGCCTCAATAGAAATAATACACTGGGATTATTTTTATTTCTGAAATATTTTCAATAATATTTAACTCTGACCTGTAAGGACAATTCAGCTTTAGGGAGTGTGAAGGCAGTAGTGAGGCTGTTGGTTGTTTGTATTTTCTCCCTGTGTATGTGTAGAGTCCCATTAGCCTAATGCCAGGAAATGAATCTGTTAGTCCTGTAGTACTAGCAATCATAGGAGCTGGAAATGGGTTTGATTTTGGCTTATATGTCATTGATTGGAGTCTTAATTAAAATATAATATATGATAAATTTGGGGTATGAGTCACCAAGAATGCAAAGAATAAAGAGTTTATGTTTGAAATTGAAATTGTGAGTCAACTGATGAAAGAAAGTGAAAAAGCAATGATGGAACATTTTTATCCCAAATTTGATAAAGAATCAGAGTAAACAGCAAGTCCAAGACCATGGCACAAGACCTGTCTCAGATCCAGTCTTTACTCATTCAGATTACATACTTTCCTTTTGTGTCAAGTCCCTACCAGGAAAGCAAACTCCAGGTGGTGACGGAGGTTTTTAACACAGCTTTTTGATGGCAATCATCCTGGATTAAAGAATGCAGAGGCTATTCCAGAGGCTCATGGTAGCATTCTGCAACCTCTAGTAGAGCAGAATTAGATAATGCATTGGTACAACGGACTTCAGCACCTAGCAGCCATCTATAGCAGAAAAATCAGGACTAATACAACTGAGAAAACGTTCAACCAATCCCTGTATTTAAGCCTATGAGTTGAAAACAAGGCAGTCTAATGTTTAGTAAATAAATGAATGTTGCACTAATTAAATTAATTATCACCTGTGGAAATAAAACAAGAAAAATACGGAGTGACTCATAGCTTGTATGTCAGAATTACTGCCCAGAAACAAAACATAAACATAAATCTGAAATATTGCCTGTTGCAATGAAATATATTACAAGTCAGGTCTTCATGAGGGAAAATTACCTTCTTCAGTAAGTATTCTTGGTATATGAGTGGAAGTGTTGGAAAAGGATTTTCTGAAACACAAGGGAAGAAGCTGAAGTGGGAACTTTAATGAGAGGAAGTTCTGACATTTCATTCAACTGCTTCAAAAGCAGCTTGGAAAAGCTTTAAAAAAGCCTTCATTAAAGTGTCCATCAACTGCACTCATGTTTTAGACATAGTCCATATTTTCATAAAGGCATGTGACTGAAAGACAAAAAGGATTTGTGAGCAGCAAGTCCTATCCGTGTGAGTGGGAAGGAGACATATGTGTAGGTGACTCCCCTCTTCCAAGCTCTGTAATTCTTTACAGAAGCATATTTCCTTCAGTCCGTCGGGGATATTGAAAAATCCTATAGAAAAATTGGTTTGGGTCAAATCAAAGCTAGATTATATATTATTTCTAAGATTCTATTAATTTCAAAGCTGATGAGATTTTATTTGACTATAAATTAAACCTTTAATTTTAATTTGAGATTATAGAATCACCTTAAGAATTTATTTATCTCCCTCCATTTCTCTTTCCTTTTTAGTGAAAGCTGATTTTAAACAAAGATGTCGCTTTGAAAAAAATACAAAGAAAAATCTTGTTTATTTTTTTTTAAAAAGGTCAAAATCCCCAATACTGACTTTTCATAAATGAAGCAATGGACCTGCAGAGAGGATGACCTTGTTATACAGGTGTGGTTAATAAGATACAATTCCACACTAAATTAGGAATATGATGAAGGAAAAAACATGGTTTAAATAAGTTGTCTTCAGCATGAACTGAGAGTCTGAGCTCCAAAACTTCCTGCCATCACTCTTGAGAGATTTTCTTGTTTATAGAATACATAAATTGGGCAATACATGAGGCGTGTACTCTGAAGAGTGATAGAAATGACCTTTTATAGATGAACAGTTCAGCATTAAATAGAGGGGCCATTTGGGGAACCAAGATAACTAAATAGTATATTTTGTCTGTAAAACCTTGTTATGTAGCATTTGCGCCTTAGACTTTCTAACCTAAAATGAATCAGATACGTTCCCAGATGTTCCTATGTTTACAGTTAATCAACTCCTTATATTTTTTAACAAGGATGGAAGAAAAATAAATGTGTCAACATGAAATAAAGACAACTTGTTTCAGTTTGATACTTAGAAATGAAAAATATTTTAAATTATTTTCAATCCATAGCAGCATAAGAAATGCCTGTTGGACAGCAGCCTTCATCAATTCTTTCATGGAAAAGGAATGAAGGTCAAGGTCGGAGGTAGTGAAATATGGTACTAAGACCAAAACCTTAGAAAGGGAGTTGGCAACTGGATGGTGTCATCAGAAAGGTAGGAAAAGAAAAACAGCTGCTCTCTCTCCTTTCTGAATTCCTGTCTGCAAGTGAGCTGCACTAAGCAGTTAATGGCAAACACTAAACTCATAGGCAGCTGGGCTTTAGTGCTGTTCCTGGAGCTGGAGTTGGAGAGATTCCTGCTGTAGTCGCTCAAGTTTAATCTCTTCTTGAATTTCAAGATAAAAAAATCTCATGTGCTTCAACGTAAGAGAAGATATCCCTTTTATTCTGGAGGAATAAGTCAATATGTCATCACCCATCGTGGACATAATTATCCCCTCCTCTACCATAAAGCAAATCTCTGCCCCCTTCTTTAGGAGGGTTTTCAAAAGGACAGAGGGGATTTCTGTCTCTCATTTTGGAAAAAGAACAATTACCTTGTTGCCAATATGAAGTCTGAGGAGTTTTTATATTACAATATGAAGTCTGGGGGTTTTTTTCTTATAACTGCTCTACAAACAGAAAAACATTAGCCTTCACAACAAACAAATCTGGTAAGAGTTTTAACAGTGAAGTTTTCATGTTCCCCAGTTGTACAGAAACCACTGTTCATAGATGTACAGTGTTTTCTGTCACTTAGCAGCCCATAAACAATGAAGATCAATATTTATGGATTTTGGATAGAGAATCTGAAAGGAAAAATATTTTTCCAATATCATCCTGTGGAAAAGTAGCACAGTTCAGATTGTGAGCTGTTTTCTTGAGTCCCAAACAGCAACCAGAATATGGTTTTATTCTTACCAATGAAATCAGTAATTAAAAAAACCCACAACATTTCAATAGATTTTTTAAAAGGCTGAGATATTCCCCTAGAACAGAAATTTTTTTCAATCATAGATGATTTTGTTCACTGAAACCTTGTTCTCCTATAAAAAAAAAAATATGTATTCCAATGGGAAATGTCAGCCAAACCTGTTTGTAGTTCCTTGCCATATCTCAGAGGTAATATATCAGAAATCTTCAGCACTGAGACAGGAATTTCCTTTCAGCTTATTATTTTAATAAGCCACCAGCAATGGATCTAGCTGTTCTGGAGCTTTAGTCAGTAAGTGTCAAGGTTTGGGATTTATTATCTGTCCACTTATGCACACATGATTTTTTTTCATTCAAAAGATTTGCAGTAGAAGTCAGCACCTGTGTTGAGTTCCCTTATCTCCACACTTAAATCTTGCCCAATGAACCAGGAAGGCCAGCAGCAAAGTGTGTTGCTACATGCAGAATGTGACTTACGTCATAAAACTTGACTGAAACTTGCACTTAGCAAAAGAGAAAAAAATAATAATTTAATCAATGGAATAGCAATTTTCATCCTTGCTAACTGTGTATAGTGACAGATAAATTCTTACTTTAACAATGTTTGATAGAACTAAATTGTGTTATTCTTTAATACAAACAGAAGCTGATAGAAATAAACACATGTAAAGTTCCAGTGCAGTTTATGAAACACGGTCTTGCAGCTTTTGCAATCTCTTTGAGGGTGATGAAGAACCAGTTTCCAGATTCTAATTAATCTGCAATGCTTAGGAAGTTGAGAGTTTGGGAAAACATATCTCAGGCCAGTTAATATTAACCATACAGCCTCAGAATGGAAAGCAACTAATTTTTGCCTTATTGAGTAGAACTAATGCTGTAGTAATTTGCTGTACTCCTGACCACTTTAAACTACATCACAACATTCCAGGACAATGACCATACAGCTATAATGAACATAAAAGAGAAATAAAACTTTCCTTGTATGGAAGCCAATTATTTCTTTGCTTTTCTTCTCTATTGCTTATATGACAGACATAAATATTTAATATTATAAATTCTCTGTATAATGAATTAATCCCTTAAAACCCCCTACAAAACCCAGTGGGGAAAGAATTCTAAAATGCTATTTTGTGATTGAAAACAGTATACAATAAAGTTTCTCTTGTGCAGCTGACTCATTTATGAGCCTCTCTAAGCTAAGAGAGAAGCTTAGTGACAGACAGTGATAGGATGAAGGTATGATATCATCCCACCAGGACAAAAAGGGACAGTTACCTTTTGTAGTGGAAACACTGCAAGACCATCTCACAATGAAGGGGAAAAACAAACCCCAAACACTTTGCTGTTCTTCATGATGTTTACAGCATGGGGACTGGCTACCTCTGTGTAGCAATGCATAAGGGATCATAGGATTGTAGAAAAATCCAAGTTGTAAGGGATCTCGGCTCTCTTGTCTAGCTTCCTGCTCAAAGTGGGGTAACTTGAAACTCAGACCAGGTTAATTGGAGTTACAACTCCAAAATACATCTCACCCAGCCTTGAAAATGTCTGAGAAAGGAGATAACACAAATTCTCTCAGCAATCTTCATTACTGCTTAGCTGTCCTCACAGCGAAAAGCTATTCCTTATATCCAGCCACTTCTCACTTTTCAAGTTTTTTGTCTCCTGTACTCATGTCATGTACCACTGCAGTCTCAGTCCATCTTCTTGATGGTGTCCAAATAGATACTGGGTGTTGCTGTTTGATGCCACTGAATCCATCTCTTCTCTAGGCTGAACGAATCCTTGTTCCTCAACAGCTGCCCTCTACTGAACTTTCTTCAATATGTCTATATTCTTGTCTTGTGGGGGGCAAAACATTAAAGTTCCTTCCAGTTCTTACCTACACATTTTCGTCACCTCATTCTGAGGCAAGAACATTGCAGGGTCAGAACACAGAGGAACCTGTGTGATTCCTAGCGTAATGATAGCCAGGAACATGATGGTGTAGATCTTTTCCATAAGTAAATGCTTTCACTGATTGATTCAAAAAGGCACTAATGCAATAGGAAACCCTCAAGTGGCTTTTGGTTATAGCTTAATGGAAAAATAAAGCACTTGCAGAGGCTGCCCAGGTCTGGAGAGTTGTTCTGGCATGTGCATCTAGGGCAGTGAAACACTGTAAACTCACCCTCCCAGGCTGTGGGTGCAGTAGCTGGCCTCTGGGACACCTCTTGACCCAGTTAAGTCAGATGAACCACTTTTAACTAATTCTGGACCATGCTCTCCCATCTACCCAGTTCTGGGATAACTGAAAAAAAGTGTGTATAAAATTTCTAAACCAAGTCTGAAAACTGTTCTCCCATCTGATTTCCTGGAAAATCTGGGTAAGGGTATCCTCATTTCTTAGAGCTGATGCTCACCACTGTGACAGAGACAAGAGGGGTCTTGTTGGAGATGGACCTGCCACTACCTAGAGAGAGGTACCCTCCTTAACAATCATAAGATAAAACTAGCTAATTCAGTTCAGATCCTTTTGTTTAGGTAAATCTTTCTGTAGCAATAAATAGTAGATAAATAAACACATGAGGACAAAGTAAAAAAATACAGACTTTTATGGTTGAGTTCAGATACATCAAAAAAATGGTCACTTCAAACCAATTATAAATCAGTTAGTATAGAGTCCTTTGTGTGGAATACTGGACAGTGATGTATAACCTACATATCTCTAAGAAATAAATGTTTAGAACCCATCAGTAACTAGGTTCAACATTAATTGCTTTATTGAGCAAATTTCTGCTACTCAAATGTCCCCTAAAATGCCTCAACAGAAGCAGATATTATGCCTGAGATTTTGTCCTGGCTGATGGTGTCACCAAATCCTTTTCCTACAAATACAAAATACAAGATGTCCTCCATCCTATAGGAATACTCTTGGTTTTACCTCTCAAAGAATATTCAAATAGGACTAATTTTACTGCACAGAAAAGAATAATGTTAGTAAAATTAAAAAAAAAAGAAGAAGAATTGGAGAGGCCTACAATTCCTAACACAGGGGTTTTCTCTGTATAAGATCCCTTCAGAACTGATAAAATCACTTGGTATAGTCCAACACTAAACTTCTCTGATGCATTACAATATCATTCGAAAGAAAAGGAAGATATTTCCAAACACCTGGTCTCATGGGTACTCAGATTTATCTGTTCCTTGGGAATTTTTACATTAGAAACCTCTTTATGTAGATTTTTGCAGAATATTGAAGTATTTTGTGAAGAGCTTTGTACCGAGTCTGGCTGAGAGGGAGTGAATATTCCCCATAGCAGCCTTCACACGTGTCGCCTTTCTTGAGTGAGGGGACCCTGAAATGCTGTTTGTAAAGGGGACATCAGAGTTCAGTCTGAAATTTGATGATGCCTAGGTTTTAAACGTGTTTTTTAGGCACTTGCTGATATTTTGAAAGGTCAATGTGACAAGTGAACTGCTGTAGAAGGGTAAATTGCTTAGTAAATTACATAGAGCAGGGTGACCACGAGGCCAGGACAGAAATCCATCTTTATTAGTAAAACAAAATTTGCAGTCCGAAAAGAGAGAACTTCCTCTGAAGTCTGTGTTTCCAAAAGGCTGGAAGGAGCAACACATATACCTGGGATCAGGTGTTCTATTAAAACACTTTCTTTTTCAATGACTATTTAAAAACCAAGAAATGTACAAGGTTCATAGCCTGTTACTAGTTTTAGAGATCTCTACCTCTATTATACATCTGAGAAGGTTAAAATGCTTAGAAGCACAGGTTTTTTTTTCCAACTGTATCATGCTGTTTTATAATCTCCCTGCAAGTCTTTCTTCACTTGTGGGCTCGAACAACAACAGTTACAGCAGTGTTATTCTTAAAAAGAGATAAAATCCCATGGAGCAGCATGAATTTCATAGATCAAGTATTCCCTTGGTCATGGTAACTGGCCATTTGGTTCCAGGAAAATAAAAAGAATTTTTTATTCTTCCTATTTTGTGCTACACCTGCATCCCCAGCAAGAGCAATGTGGCATCAGTCCACAGATTCTGTTACTAGTTTGTGTCATGGTTTCCTATCAGTTATTTGCAACATACAGAATGGAACTGTTAAAAAGGAAATAAACAGATAGTCACATCAATATCAAGAGATATGCTTGAGATTTCATAAGATGCACAGACAGGAATTGTTCTATATTTATTTCAGTGACAGGCCATAATATTATCCATGAACACAACCTTTGCAGGACTGAATTAATACAGAGGCATCTGAATGAGAGATGAACGCAACATATTGATTCTGCGACTTCACTTGGAAATTTTTAATTTCTTTTTTGCTTTTTCTTTACTACATTAAGACCATCCTAAGAACGGAGCAACATTTTACTGAAAGCGTTCGTTGCACTTCAAGGCATAAGGAAAACATTGGTAATATTCTCATTGCTTAGATGCAAAATTAATCTCAAAGCAATAAGAGGACAGTAGCAATTTTAAATTAAAATGTGTACAGTATACAAATTGATTTTGCTGAAGGCAAGCATAATGGCAAAAAATCCCTGCTGGCAAAGTAGATTTAAATATTTAGATTAAGTTTATTTCTTAATAAAGATTCTTAAAAAGGACAAGAAACCCTGGCTTTCATGTTTAAACTATGGCGTGTTTTTCCACATTTTATTGCTTAGTCTGCATGTTGATAGGTGAAGATTCAACATCTCCATTTTATCCATGTGTTTGCTACCTTTCTTTTCCTGTTCACATTTGAAATGAAAGGCTAAGAGGAGCAGTGGGGAAGATAACAGCTTGTGTTTTCACACAGAGGCATGTTAATCAATTTTCTGTTCCAGAAACAGCTTTTCAGCATTGACTACAGCTACTGTATGAAACAGATCAGTAGCTTTCTGTGTAGAGTAAGACCCTTGGATGTTGCAACCAGAAGCTTAATCTTCTTCTGCTGTCTGCCACAGAAGGATCCCAGCAAAGACAAAGAACATCCCCACAACAGACACAACTTCAGGCCAATGTTTCTGAACTTCTGTGGGGCAAAGAGCATCTATGGGAGCTGTCATGCTGGAGATTGAATTGTTGTTGAGAAGGAGAAAATGATGGAGAGCTCCCACATGGCAGTGGTTGTGCCAAATAACAGTGGTTAAGCTCCTGTGCATCAGTTGTAAATGTCCTGTTAGATGCTGAACTGTTTTCCTGAACACCTGAAGGACACTACCATGTTGGATTTAATATCACAACAGTTTTGGAGTTCACTTTCCTTTGTGCTGTTACTTACTATTCCTTCATCTTGTGCATCTGATTAAAAGAATGCCAAGAACCAACAAGTTTATCAGACTGCTTGGTTTTGATAGTGCTTTCTTTGGTATTTGATATATCCCAGAAATCAATAGAGAGACTTGACTGAGATGTGTTATAAGACTCCATTGTAAAAGATGAAAAAATGAATAGAACAATCTCTAAGTACCATTCATGTATACGTTGTTTTGTGGGGGTATGGAAATCTAGTTAAAATAAATCTTTTTTTCTTAGCGAAGTAGTGCCAGAAGACAGGTATCTGGGCAAAGAAAATCTCTGATATCATTAGGAGATACTCTTTCTTTAGAAACGGAGAGTTGAAGTCAAGGAAATGTAACCATTTCAAATTTATTTGCCCCACACATCACGATTAAATTAAATATCTCCATTTACTGCTTAATTTTATTACTCTAATTACATTTTATCATAACAATCCTCAAAAGCCTCTATTGAAACTATTTCTACAGAGACAACCCTTTACCTCTGCTTTGGATTCCAGTACACAGAGCCCTTACATTCAAAGAAATATAAAGTGACAATAAAGTGTGTGAGAATGGCCACATCTTTAGGAAAGATAGGTTTGATAGCCACATTTCTTCATGGATATTGTTATCCACTAGTCCTTAAGGGAATTGAGCTCTGGGAGAAAAATAAGGAAAATGGGCATACTTGTATCTTATTTTAGCAGAGTTAGGAATTCTCTAGTTCAGGACAAAAGAAGAGATGCAATAAATGGAAATTCGTTGGGTATTTTAGTAGCGATAGTGGAGAAAAATACATATGGTTGCATGTTAACTTGATGTTCATGTTAAAGAACTAAAACCCCCCTCTGAACACGCAATGCTGCACTGAAAACACTAGCTTTGCCAGCCATCTCTAGGTCTGTGGATATAAGAAGAGGCATATTCAATTTTTATATTAAAATTTATATTTAAAATAGCAATAGGATGAGAGGAAAAGGTCTCAAGTTGTGCCAGGGGAGGCTTAGATTGAATAATAGGAAAAAAAAATCTTTACTGGAAGAGTGTTGAAGCAGTGGAACAGGCTTCCCAGAGAAGTGATGGAGTCACCATCCTTGGAGGTGTTAAAAAAAAAACCTGTAGAAGTGGTGTTTTAGGACATAGTTTAGTAGACATAGTGGTGTTAGGCTGACAGTTGGACTTGATGATCTTAGTGGTATTTTCCAGCCTTAATGAGTCCATGATTCAACAATGATATAGATAAAAGAACCTTTCCTTTCAAGAAGTAACATAAATGATAACAATTTACCATGTGGAATAAGAATTTCAAAGAAAATAATAATAAAATACATAAATATATGTTAACAGTTAGTAATTAAAACAGATGGAAATCCTACAACTCTCAAAATCCTAGACAACATCCAGCACCTGACAACAGCTACTATGCATTTTGAAAGCCTTACATTGAAATCTTGCTAGAACAGGCGTACCTATAAATAGATCACAATTTCTTTTCAAGATCTTTCCCCTACAGCTACCTGTGTGCATCATTCTCTCTGCACCATCATCACTGCAGCTATGAAGTCTCAAACTCACAGTCAAAAGGTTAACCAAGGTCTCGTGTCAGCCAAATGCCAAAGTACGTGGTAGCTCAGTACCTCTCTGCATTACCCCTTTTTTATCTTGCTGGGGAGAAGGGTGTTGTTTTACTAGGTGCTGTGAAATGTTGGTTTTGCAATGAAAGGGGATTTTTCTTCTGTTGAAAAGTATATTGTTTGTGCATATTTTGTCCTCTGGTTCATGCAACATATTGCAGACATTAAAACTAACTCTATGTACACTGGGAAGAGTCTGGTAGATTGTATGAACCCAGCTGTGAAAAAATACCAACAAACGTGATTTTTTTTTCTGGTTTTGGGTTTGTTTTATTTATTTTGTGATAGTGTTTGTGAATGAAGAACTATCTAAGTCAAGTCAGAAAGAACAACAAAGTGGAAAAGCCAGTCCACATTACTCTTTCATATATTGACACACATTTCATTACAGGTCCTCTACATGCAAAATATGGACTTTGTCTGCAGCTCCTGCATGTCTATAGAGTCTAATGAGGGCTGAACAGGAGTCTTCTGATCTCATGAACGGTCTCCTTCTTGTGTTTGTAAGATTTAGCTGGATATATTGATTTCAGATTTCTTTCTCTGTGATGCATTTATGTCCAACCTATGACACCTAAATCCACAGAGAAACCGAAACATGTATGTCCTCTGTCAGTTTATTATTAATAACAGACTGATTTTTTCTCTTGCTTTCTCCTTTGTCCTCTATTCTTTTATTTCTCCCCAAAATTGTGACTAAACTAAAAAAATAATGGGAAATTTTAGGTTATATCCTAAGCTGATATATTTTGATGGCTTACTGGGTTCTACATCAACAGGGAACCTCATCTTTGGTTTTCTCAAGTAACTTTTCCCATTTCTGTAAATGGATCATATATTATAGAGCTAATCAATCTGAATCACAACAACAAACAGAGAAAAGGACACAGTACCTGTTGACATTTTGCCACCTCACAACAATGCACACTTTTTTTTGACTATCATCAGATCCAAACTCTCTGTTAATTTACCCTAACTGTAGCACTTTAAATCGTTTCCAATGTAGGCAAAGAAGTTGCCTTAAGGAATAAAATAAGACAATTCAGAAAATTAAGTTATTTAGGTCTGCATTATTGTTTCTGTTTAAGTAGTAGGGATTATGAGTTAACACTAAAGAACACTCCACCCCATATGACAATGCATCTCATCCTGCATTTTGGAAAAGAATGTGATGATTATGTTCATGTTTTATGGCAATGTTGTGGTTCAACCTCAGTTGGTCACGAAGCACCACAAAACTACTTGGTAACTCACCCCTAGTGGGATGGGAGAGTGAACTGGAAAGATAAAAGAGTGAAAACCCCTCATCTGAGATAAAGATAGATTAATAGATCAAGAAAAATCCATGTACAAAATAAATGCCTCTTTTGGGGGGGGGGGGGTGGTAGTGCTGTGGAAGGTCTTTATTTATTATCTGGATGAGGGCATTAAGTGTTCCCTATGTAAATTTGTAGACAGCATTAAATTGAGTGGGGCTATTGGTCAGCTTGAGGGCAGAAAGGCTCTGCAGAGGGATTTGGACAGATTGGATCACTGGGCTGAGAACCATTGCATGGGGTTCAACGAACCAAATGTCAGGACCTGCACCTGGGTCACAACAACTCTATGCAATGCTATAGGCTTAGGGACAAAACCTGGGAATGTTCCTTGATAATTGACTGAACATGAGCCAGCAGTATGACCAGGCAGCCAAGAAGGCCAATAATATCCTGACTTGTATCAGCAATAGTGAGGCCAGCAGCACTAAGAAAGTGATTGTCCCCCCATATTTTATACCAATGAGGACACACCTCAAATACAATGTTGAGTTTTGGGCCCTCACAACGAGAAAGACATTAGGCTGCTGGAGTGTGTCCAGGGAAGGTCAACAAAGTTGAAGAAGAGTCTGGAAAACAAGTCTTGTGGAGAGCAGTTGAGGGAACTGAGTTGATCAGTGTGGAGGAGACTGAAAGGAGATCTCATTCTCTACAACTACCTGAAAGGAGGTTGTAATGAGGTGGGTGTTAGTCTCTTCTCCCAAATGATAAATGATAGGATGAGAGGAAATACCCTCAAATTGTGCCAGGGGAGATTTAGACTGAATATTACAAAATATTACTATGGGAGCACTTTACAGAGAACAAGACCTGGATGCTGTGAGGCTAATTGATACCAAACAATTCTAACAAGACCTTGAAACAGAGAGCTGAAAGATAAAAAAAGGCCAGCTGAGAGGAATACAACAGCTAGTTTGGTGGGAATGAGTACCAACTGAAAGAAACAATGGAAGAAAACTATCAACATAGTTAATTTTAGTGTAACTTGGTTTCTTAGCATGTGCAGTAATTTAGGCAATAATATGGTAGTAATAGCTTTACGGACAGTTACCTTTAACCAATAATACACTGTAGTTACCCTTGTGGGCACCCAGTTATGTAACCTAAAAATGTTTATAAAGAAAGAGCTAAGCTCAATAAATTGAACACTCGCTGATCATATTGATCTCTGTGTTTGATTCTGTGATGCTCCTGTCAGCATATTACTCCACCAAAAGGGCTGTCAAGCATTGGCTGCCCAGGAAAGTAGTTTGGTCAACATCCCAGGAGGTCTTTAAAACACGTGTAGATATGGCGCTTAAGGACATGATTTAGTTGTGGCCTTCATAGCATTAGGTTTACAATTGAACTCAATGGTCTTAAAGGTCTTTTCCAACCTAAACAATTCTGCGATTCTGTGATACCCTACTTTCCATCAGCAGACAGGTGTTCAGGAAAGCAAGGCTCCCTCATGCGCAACCATTAGTTGGGAACACAAGCATTGTAACTCCAAACTTCCCCTCTTGCTCCTTCTTCCCCAAGTTTTATATGCTGAGTTTGACATCATATGATATAGAATATCCCTTTGATCATTTGGGGTCAGCTGTCCTGGCTATGCCCCCTCTCAACTTCTTTTGCAACCTCAGCCTACCCACTGGTGGTGTGGAGAGGAGAAAAGGCCTTGACTTTGTGTAAGAGCAAAACATTTCTGTATTATCAACACTTTTTTTTAGCAGAAATCCAAACCATAGCCTCATACTAACTTCTCTGAAGGAAATTAACTCTATACCAGCCAAAAGCAGCACAAGCAGACACAAATGCACTTTTCAATTTGTGTTTTTTTTGCACAAATAGCGTTTTAATTGGCATTTTGTAGGAATTGATGTAATCTGGTAAAATTGCAAGAGAAAGATGATTACACTAGCAGAAAAACAGCTAGATGTGTTGTAGAAGTGCTCTACCCAGTCATCCCCATATTATCAGAGCTGCAAATTGTCCTTTAAAAGCTCTGGGAATTTATAACATACCATAAGGAACAGGGCATAATCCCAGCAGCCTACCACTGTGTGAGTGCGATTTAGTATTAATGTTCTTTTTATCTACTATGAAAGGTGCCTCCCTGGGTAGGGTTGTGGGAGCTTTTAGCAGAAATAGATACCATTACAAACCCACTCGTCTCTGAGGATGTTTCTGCAGAACTGATAAAGAAATGACACTGTTGTTCCCCAGCTGGTTTTGAGCTGTGATGATGAATAAAAGGTAATGTAATATCGGCACTGGCTAGAGAAACGTCCTCTCATAAACAGAAAAGGAATAAATAGAAATGTTTCCCTCTAGGACATGCAAAGGTCTTGTTTGAAATGCATGTGTATCCCACAGAGTTCCCTGGGTTCATCACGTCCCTGTGCTCCAACACTAAGAGACATTTCATGAGAAAAGAGAGATGAGTGCTACACTGAACAATGCATGGCATAGGGAGGTAAAATAACAAGACTAAGCAGGATACTGATTTCACCCTGGGGTCATTGTATAAGCTGCTGTATACAGAGTGAACCTGACTTCCTCTGGTGGAACATTGAACTGGTCATTAAACACGGATTTTATTTTTTTAGTGGGACAGACAAGCCCTAATCACTTTAGGCTCAGTACCACTGTGTGCAGTAATAGCTTATCTGCTTTGGAGGCAGCTTTTGCCTTAGGCAAAACAGATATACGGAGTCCTGGGACCTGTTTCAGCAGTGCGTAAATGTCAAGCTACAGGAATCAATGTAGAGCAAATGAGTTAACACTGTTCTACCTTGCTCAGGTCCACCAACATATTTTCTCTTGGAGCCAAGAGACTCACTACTTTCAAGGTATCTTGCATTTTCCAGGCCTTTTTCACCAAGACTAAGCAAAAAAAAAAAATGTCAGTGTGCTAAGGAAAGCCCAGACATTGATGTGGGTCTAGTCCAAGCTGACTTCCTTGGACTTGCCTTGTTATTTCCAGAAATGTATGCGGATCCTTACCTCAGCACCCTCTTTACTAGGTGCTCCCAACATCCAAATGATACATTTTCCCCTAAGGAAACATGGACTGCTCTCCCTTTTGGGATTATATATATCCCTACCTTTTCCTCTGATCTTATGTGTATTTCCCAGTCACGCTTATCTTTCTGTTAACCAGTGTTAGAATATGATTTAAAGAGAAGGAAAAAGACTAGAGTGTGGATTTCTCATGTTTTGGTGAACATTATGGGAAGTTCGAAGGGTTTAAGTGTGAGGCGCCTGCTTTAGCAATCACGTTTTAACATATTCAACACACATCTTTAAAGTCTTTTAGTGTAACAATCATAAGCACCTAGCAGGTTTCAAGTGCCCCCAGAATTTAGAAGTACAGGAAGTGACAATGATCTAAGTTCCATCCAGGGCACCAATCTTCAAATCAGACTTAGAAACAGAGCTTCTTTCAGATGAGTGAAATAAAAATATCCTGAAACAATTCTGAGGACAATTTTCCTTCAACTCTAGCTGTACTTGTGAGCACTGAAGGGTGCTGAGTGTATTGAAGACAAACGGAAAGGGGTCATTGGGCATTGGAACAGGCTGCCCAGGGAGGTGGTTGATTCACTTTACCTGGAGGTGTTTAAGGCACAGGTAGACGAGGTCCTGAGGGACATGGTTTAGTGTTTGATAGGAATGGTTGGACTCGATGATCCGATGGGTCTCTTCCAACCTGGTGATTCTTTGATTCTATGATTCTATGAAACATTACCAAGAGGTAAATGAACATATATATTTTGCAGGATGAGTTTGATGTGTCTGTGCATTCATTACTCTGATTTCAGTGGTGCAAGATCACATATCTTCATCTACCTTCTTGTGAAGATGGGAAAGGACAGCTCTTATTTTTACTGCAGAAAAGAATAGTCACAGGTGCAAAACAGAATAAATAAGGAGGATTAAAGTTAAAAGAATGAAAGATATACACATAACACATCATATTCCAAACCTGTGCATGCAGAATAACATTATAGATTGCATCAAACAATGCAGGAAGACTGTCCTGTAGCTCATTAGCCTGACTTGACATTGCCTTTGGAGAGCTCTTTAAATATGTCATTTAATGTAATATTGATTTCTCCTATGTGAGTTTCATTATTTGTGAGCTCTACTAAGATGAGCAAGTGTGATGGAAAAATTGAGTCTTTCTATTGACCAATATTAACACTTTACTTTCCTTGCACTGGTGTGTACATAGCATAGGGCTGCACTGAAGTGTGGGCAGCATTAAATCAACACCTTTCTCAAACATGGTTGTCCCAAGCAACATTTCATATGTCCCCAGGGCTGCACAAATATTTATATTTTCATTCTTCCATATCCAGAGAGAAGAAAGGTCTGTGCCTACTTCATATGTTGAGGAGAGTGGATTGATATGCAGACAAAGCAAGCTGTGCTAAATTGGTAGCAGAACTGGGTCCAAAGGACAGAGTATTCTGACTGACTCAGGAAGGAGCAAGTATTATTGAAAACAAGCAAAACACTGTCTTTAAAATGTGAACATGATCCAGAGCCCAGTGGTTGGTGTGGGAGGGATTCAGCAGGCAGTTATAGACTTCCCTTGGTCTAAGTATAGCTTTTTTTCTCCCTTGGCTTTTTATTAAGCTTAGGTGCGAGGATCCCAGGACAGAAGAGAAATATGACTAAGACCAGCACTATCAGGTATAATTCTTTTTTCTCTTTTCATGCCAACTTCCTACCACTTTAATGTGGGAGAAATTGTGCTAGCAGCTCAGAAATTATACTCTTATGTTTTCTGCACTAAGGTCATCTGATCCTGGGAAAAACATGCTACCAAAAAAGGATGTGGTCCTATTGAAAATAGAGGGATAGTTTAGGAAATTAAGATAAGCAATCCTACCAGATATTTTGGAGTAAAGCTAACTGAAATGGCTGTCTTGCAAAGATTTTCATACTTTCTTAATTTTACATGTATGAACAGATCCACTGCAAGCAGCTGTGAACAGAAGCATGATCAAGGCGTCTACAGAAATAGATGCCGCCTAGTTGGCCCCCTGATCTGTACACAGTTGCCTCACAACCCTGTGGGAATGCAACTACAACATACATACCTGGCTACCCAGATTCCTGGTACCCCTAGGTCCAATAAGAATTCAAGCACATGGACAACTATTCTGGGAATGTACTTCTCTTGTTTTTCTGATCATACCTTTCATCTGGCTGCTCAGGGACTCTATATTGTTTGAGAGCTGCAATAGACTCTGCTCGGACAGTGACTTTCTTTGAATTTGGACAAATTAAATGCCTGTATTATTTCTCTGTCTAACTGAAATGAGTTCCGTGTGAGCTTGTGCTTTTTTCTTTTCTTTAATCAAGCAGTGATTAAGAATGTGGAATAAAAAAAGGGGAGTTAGGGTCATATGAAAGTAGCTTTCATATTCTGAGTGAAGACAGATATAATGCCATTACTTTTTTTGAAGAATTGAGATGGCTAGAAATAGGATGGCTTTTCATTTTGTTTTTCAGTACTTCCTTCAGTGTTAAGTTAATTAACTGGAAGGTGGCCAGATAACTAGGAGTCTTTAAAATGCTTGCAGGGTTTTGCATAAAGAAAGACAAACCCACCACTTCGTGAAATAATTAGATTAGCCTGAATGATTTAAAGCCTTTGGAGGAGGAGAGGTTGTATAAGCATTGTGTACATAATGCTAAGGCTCTTCTTGATTTCTTATGGAGACTTATTGAGGTATAGAAAAATGAGATCTTTTCTGTCTTTCAAGCATTGCTTTGAGCAGTTCACAAACTAAACAGAAAGCACAAAAGGAAACAAAGGGATCTGGCAGTGTTTGCCTAGAATCAGGGTAGATCTCAGCAGTGTGTAGAGCTCAGATCTCTGGATGCTCATGAGATATTGACACTCTTTTTGAGCCACTGAGATGCACAGACCAGCAGAGAAGACACCACAAACATTCCCAGTGCTGTGTCTGAGGCTGTGGTGCTGCTCAAGTCACACCTATTGTGGAGGATATTCTCAGATGACAACTTCCCTGGAACACATCTTGCTGAGTTCCTGGTCCAGATGAGCAAGAGCTGTTCATGTCCTGTGTAACAGAGCCCCAGACTCTGACTAGTAGACTGACATGTGGAGTAGGTCTTTGGCACATGGGTGCCCACTTTCCTTGTGGAAAATTAATCCTTCTCATGGCTGCTTTGTCTCAAGACCTCCTCTGAAGATCCATCATGTGGGTCTAAAGTTATGACAAAATCAACACAGGATATTAGATACCAGTAAGTATCTAATGGACCCGATCATTATAAGGATAGTGTTATCCAGGGCTGTTTAATTCTTCCAGGGAGGGGTCCTCCCATGATTGCTCTACTGAGTAGGTCTTCCAGATGAATCACCAGGTAATGACTTGACTTTCCCAGAGGGACCAGTGATGACAAACAGTGACAAAATTGGTGCATGTGGCACCCCAAGCCCCCTAAATCAAGCATATACTTGAAAAAAAACCAAGAGAGCAGCTGCATCTAAACGGCTTTGAAGTGACAATGTGTCAGGGAAGAAACCCCAAACAAATCATTCTCTCTGTGTTCAATATCAATAGCACAATATCAGAACACTCCTGCTAAATATTGTTCTGCTTAGAAGGTTCAAGTCCACTGCAAGTGGTAACGAGAAAAGCCTTAAATCAGGCCTTATTTTAGAACAAACAAAGATCTGAGTTTTTACAGGAGTGCAACCATACTACAATTAGCAGGATAATAGATGTGGTGAACAATACCTCTGTAGCATAGCAAGACCCCAAGTAACACACTCAAACCCAACATATTGACCTGAGGAACAGGAATTTCCTTCATTCTTCTCTAAATGACATTCCAAACACAGCTGAAATCAACGGGAAAGCAAGCTCAGAGCAAAAATGTTAAGATGATCTATTTACTTTCAGAATTTCATTTAAAATCTATTCCCGGGTGGAGTTTCTTGTAACTGTTTACAGCTGAACCTGGCAGTTTTTCTGTCTTTTGTAGTACTACATACTTAATATCTTTCTGCAAGGATGAATTATTGTTGAACTCTTCCTTACTAGGCCCAAGTTTGGTCTCTCAGTTTTTTTTGAGCATATCTTATTTTCTGCTTCCTGATTCTTTCATATAGAACTTTATGCAGATACTGATATATATAACCTATAGACTTTGGATTATTTTTATTTATAAGGCAGGAGTTATTAGATTCACTAACATTCTCATGGTAAAGACTAAGTACGTGATGCATACGACTGAGGCTCTGTAGGAAGAGCAATACATATTAATTTAGTAGCTCCAAAGTGATCCCAAGTCAAATGGAAGCCTAATTTTTGCTGACTGTTTCTGCAACAATTAGATATCATGTTCCCTGTCAGCTGAAAAAAACCACCCTCTGCTTCTGTATCATTTCATTAAGTAGTCAAAATATCATTTGTCCATATAAAAGGCTCACAATAGCTTGGTTTGAATATATCAAATTTTTGACAGAAACATCTACTGCATGCTTTTGGTGAAACACCACTAGTCTTATTTAAGTGTTTTAATCTCTTTTGTCCTTCCCCTGGAATACTATTGGACACTAGAGCTTAAATGATCCCCAAGAGACATTTTCCTGAGGAACTGTCCTATTTCCTACTCGGAGTTTCCTGTTCACAGCCTTAAAAAGCATGTCTGATTATCAGGACTATTTAATCATGTCTGCACTGCTCTGCTGGATAACTCCCAGGGCTGGAGCACCCTGCTCACACCATGATGTGACTGCTTTGGACACCTCCAGACTAAAGGAGTCTCAACCTTTCTGATCCTTGTACAACCCTGAATGCATACAAGTTGCAACCTGGAAAGAAATTATCACTTGGAAACTGTATTCAGATAAAATGTAAGTACTTGTAATCATGAGGGTGATCAAATACTGGAATGGGGCCCAGTTTGTGTCCTCTGAGGTATGCATAACAACTAACAAGACTGAGCAGCCTGCTCTAAGCGGATCTGCTGTGAGCAGGGCTTTATATCTCAGTTACTCTGTGATTCTAACAGACTTTGTTAAACCCAGAAAGACTTTGGTCATGCAGACCCACATTCTGAATACACAACTGGGAGTACTAAGTAAGTAACCATGAGACCATTTGAAGCCACTCCTGCTGTATGGCTTGGTAGATAATTTAGACCCCCTGCTTTACCACCAAACGGAGGACTTCAGAATTTTCTCTTTCTTTTTTGTCTTCTTCTCTTTCTCCACCTGAATTACTGAATGTGATTTTTTTTTCAGGGTAGGGCCAACATTCACAAACCACTTAAATGTTAATGTCTCTGCCATCAATGGCAACAAAAGGAAAATATGGCATTTAGCCTGACAAATATACCTGTAAAGAGATGTGTATATTTATTAAAGATGAAGAAAGTGCACTCGCTGCTTTTCTGTCCTACAGTATTTTCTGTTTTGGAAGTATGACAAGATATTTCAAGTCTTTCTATATTTGAGATAGTAATTGGGAGAACAATTGAAGAGGTTTGAGCACATAGTGAAAAGAAAGCAGTAGGAGGCAAAGACTTCTTCAGAAGAAAATATAACACATTACAGAAATTGAGGGCTCTGCATTTAATAAGGGAAGCAAATAGACAAGGAGAAACCAAAGAAAAGGCACAATGAAGAAAAAAAAAGGCTTATTATGACAAGAAAGCCAGAGCTGTTAACTATTAGTCTGATGACTACAGTATTACCAATGCTGTCTCCTGAAGAATGTAAATTACATGACGAGAGATTTGGGCCCTCACAGAGATAAAGAAAGTGCATGTAGTTATATTTCTAAAATGACAAGAAGATAAGAAAAAGTTGGAGGTAGGGAGACAGGGTAGATGATTTATCATTTCACAGACACTACTACAGGCAAAAATACATAAAAAAGGAACAAATGAACAGACCCTGGAGTAAAATAGACCAACAGATCAAACTTAACTTATGCAGATGTAAAGAGAAAGCAGTTCTCACACCGGGTGTAGCTGATTTGATTTTAGTTGAAGCAGCAAGTGTTCTGTTAGTCAGATTTCACAAATACAAGGCAATTCAGATCTCAAGAGATGCTGAGAAATATTTATCAGTCAGCTAGGAAGAAAAACACCCTCCTCAAAGACTGTGGGTGTTCACAGAGCCCGTGAAAACTTGCAAGAGCAATAATAGAAAAATGGAAAGAAACATTCTGGTGGCTGGGAATGGTACCAACCAGGTCAAGTATGTTTTCTGAAGGGGGAACACGGGTTGCGTACACTTTCAAGGAGACAAAGCAGTGTTCTCTCACTGTATTGTACCTTACATTCAAGTATTCAAGTATTCAATTTAAGGTCCTGACTATACTTCTTGCCCGTCCCATATCCCTCTGGACCTTGAACTCCACAAGTGCATGATCACTGCAGCCCAGACTGCCTCCAATCCTAATGTCACTGATGAGTTCACTTGCATTGGTGACCATGAAGTTCAGTATTACACCCCCTTGGGTGGGAATCTCTATCAGTTGGACTAAGAAATAATCTTCAATGCACTCCAGGAGTTTCCTGGATTGCCTACATCTTGCCGTACTACATTTCCAGCATATATCAGGGTGGTTGAATTCCATGAGGAGGATGAGAGCTTGAGATCATGAAGCCTCTTCTAGCTGGAGGAAGATGAATTCATCAGCTGGCTATCCTTGATTGAGTGGCCTGTAGTATATACCGACTACATGGTTCCCATTGGTTCCTCTGTCTTAAATTCTGACCCCACAAGCTCTCAACCTGTTGGTGGCTACTCTTCTATTTTTTCCGAATTTCCAACCTAAAATTCCCCTGATACACTTTAAGGTCATTTCCTCCTGTCCTATCACTTATCACTTGGGAGAAAAGACCAGCACCTACCGCTCTACAACCTCCTTTCAGGTAGATGTAGAGCAATGTGGTCTCCCCTCAGCCTCCTTTTCTTTGGGCTGAACAACTCTAGTTCCCTCATCCACTCCTTGTAAGATTTGTTATTCAGTCCCTTCACCAGCTTCATCACTCTTCTCTGGACACACTCCAGGACCTCAATGTCTTTCTTATAGTAAGGGGCCCAAAACTGAACACAATATTCAAGGTGTGGCCTCACCAATGCAGAGTACAGGAGGTAACTTCCCTGGTTCTACTGGCCACACTCTTTCTGACACAAACCAAGATGCTATTGGCTTTCTTGGCCACCTGGGCACACTCTTGGCTCATGTTCAGTCAACTGTTGACCAACACCCCCAGTCTTTCTCCTCTAGGCATCTTTCCATCTAGTCTTCCTCAAGACTGTAGCATGTATGGGTTTTTTGCCCGAGGTACAGGGCTCTGCACTTGGCCTGGTTGATCCTCATCCCATTGGCCTCAGCTCATCTAACAAGTCTGTTCAGTTCCCTCTGTAGACCCTCCCTATCTTCCAGCAGATTGACACTTCCTCCTAATTTATTGTCATCCACAAAATTGCTGAAGGTGCACTCGATCCCCTCATCCAGTTCATTGACACAGACATTGAAGAGGACTGGACCCAGCACTGAGCCCTTGCAGCCAGGATGTTGCTGGCCTTATGAGCATGATAGATCATGTTCAGCTGGCTGTCAACCAGCATACCCAGGTGTTTTACCACCAAGCAGCTTTCCAGCCACACTTCTGCAATACTTTTGATGAAATGATGAGTCTACGTACTAATCAACAGCCCAGTAGGAGCTGGATTACTCTCTGCCTTGTGGTGTTATCCTACAGGAGAAAAACAGCTGGAGCCTGTTACATGTTAATGACCAAGGTTGTATACAGGCACAGGAGCTTGTTGACAGCAAGGCATGGTAGAGGTGGGTGGTTCTCATTATGTAGTGTTTCGTGCTGAACAAGGACTTTTAGCTACCCTCTGGAGAGATGTAGGCAGTCTGGCAGCTGCTTTTTCACCTCAGTGCTGTACTTCAGCAAGTGAAAAAATATATACTAAAGGCGTAGCTTACTAGACTTTATAGGACACTGATCACACCCCTCACAACCTGTGCCTTGAACTTACAATCAAAACATTTCTTTTTCTCCTTTTGTTTAAACACTGCTATCATGATATAGAGCATATATTTAATGCATTTCAGTTAAAAATGCACTCAGACCAAATGTTTGCCTGTTCAAGATCAAAAGAATTTCTCATCATAACAGCAAATTTAAATGAATGGTCTTTCACTTTGGTCTGTTAATACTGATGGGTTGGTAGCAAGACATCTCCTCAACCTAGCATGCTGTAACGTTACCCCCATTAACCTTCACTATCATTTCCACCAGTCTGGAACCCATGACTGCCCATTTCTTTTGTATAGTTTCACAAAGAAAACACAGAACAAAAAAAATTCACACTTCAAACGAAGTTTATTTTTGATATAAATGAAACAAGAATCACCTTTCTCTTCCTCTTGCCTTTTCTTTTGCCTTGTATTCTTATTGTTTCACAAAACCATGAGAAAGTTTTGCTTGCTTTTTTTTAGGATCATGTAATGAGAAAGAAACACAAGAAAAAATATGTCTTACAAGATAAAAGCCAGCTTATTGTAGAATGTTTAAATCACACTCCTAAAGATATCACTTTATTGGATGTAATTAACATTGTTCAGATGCTTTATTATGCTTTTTTGGACTTCTTTCCAGTGTAATAATTCTGTTTCCTGTGTTCAGTGTGTCAGGGGTTTGGAAATATGCCTAACAAAGGTTTTGTCTAGCCCTTAAATACCTGATATACACTTCTACTTCTATGTCATTTTAAAGCAGAATTTTAGCTGCTGTGGTCATGTAGTTTTTTATATTCTTGTGTTTCTCCCTTTCTTAACTTTCCTCTCTCATGGTTGTCCTTCTCCCCTTCTACTGCATTCTTTGTTCCTCCATTAATCTAATTTGTAATAGACAGTAAAGGTCCAAGGAGGACAATTGGTTATACCACTTGAATAAGGATCCTTCTAGGTCTATTAAGGGCACTGAGTGATAGGGCTAAAATAAATGACAAAGCCCAATAGCTCAGTATAAGCAATGACTCAAACCATCAGCCCACCCAGCAGAAATAGCAGCAGAAGTGCATTTGAGTCCCTTTTTGTCAAGATTGCAGTGTCTTTTCCTGCATCAGAGTTACAATCTTGATTTCCTAGGCGTTGTCATTAGTAGTAAATGCAGATCCCAGTTAGGACTGAAGCTCCTGGCTCTTGACCGGGCTGTGCTCTCTTTGAAAGTCAACACAGATAGAGCTACACAGTCCTAGTGTTTTGGAAAACCTGATTTTACCACTTTACACAGTCTCTACCACGAGTATATTGAATTCTTCACAAATAAACATACTTTTTTACGGCTTTATCAGTTGCCTTCATTTCTAAGTGGTTCACAAAGTCTTTGCTTAGGACCCTTTTTGTCTTGCTCTTAAGAAAAAATATTTGAGAAAACACCAGAAGCTGAAATTTATTTTGACCCAGAGCCTTTGAGGAAGAAGAAACTGCTTTTCTAAATGCAGAGCGTATTGCTGGAGAAATATATGAGGCCGAACTTTGACAAATTAACCTGACTGCACAGCATTAGGATGAGGAAAGAACGATAAGTCACACCTCTTGGGAATCAAGCAAATCAGTGGATTTACCTCCAGCCATGTAACTTTGACATTGTGTTATCTCTGCTGTATAACGGTCATCTGACCTTTCCTGAGACACTTTATTTCCATATCCCCTTTTTATCTGAGCCAAACAGCTTGTTATTAAATAAATCATTGGAGACTGAATCAAAAATTCAGCTGCTAACTCAAAAGCTTATTAGATGTGTCTTCCTAGATATGCTATTTCCACCATATCCACCTCAGACACACAATCACAGAATTACAGAATCACCAGGTTGGGAAAGACCTCCAGGATCAAGTCCAACCATTCCTATCAATCACTGAATCATGTCCCTGAGCACCTCATCCACCAGTCTTTTAAATATCTCCAGGGATGGTGACAAAACCACCTTCCTGGGCAGCTGCTCTTGTGCCCAATGACCTTCTGCGAAAATTTTTTTTCAGATATCCAGTCTGAACCTCCCTTGGTGGAGCTTGAGGCCATTCCCCCTTCTCCTGTCTCCTGACACTTGGGAGAAGAGGCTGGCTCCCTCCTCTCTACAACCTCCTTGTAGGTAGTTGTAGAGAGCAATAAGATTTCCCTTAATGAAGGGAGAGGTTCAGGCTAGACATTAGGAAAAAAATTTTCACAGAAAGGGTCATTGGACACTGGAAAAGGCTGCCCAAGGAAGTGGTTGATTCACCTTCCCTGGAGGTATTTAAGGCACGGGTGGACGAGGTGCAGAGTTTAGTGTTTGATGGGAACGGTTGGCCACCTGGGCACACTGCTGACTCATGTTCAGTCGGCTGTCGACCAACACCCCCAGGTCCCTCTCCTCCTGGCAGCTTTCTAGACAGACTTCTCCTAGTCTGTAGCTCTGCATAGGATTGTTGTACCCCAAGTGCAAGACCCGGCATTTGGCCGTGTTAAACCTCATGCCATTGGTCTCAGCCCAGCAGTCCAGCCTGTTCAGATCCCTTTGCAGAGCCCCCCTACCCTCCAGCAGATCGACACTTAGTGTCATCTGCAAACTTACTTAGGGTGCATTCTATCCCCTCATCCATGTCATTGATAAAGACATTGAACAGATCTGGACTGAGCCCTGGGGAACTCCACTTGTGACAGGCCTCCACCTGGAGGCTGGAGGCATGTATTTATTCATATATACATGAATGTACGTGTGGCCTGTGCTTAAATCATTTCAGGTAGCTCACTGTTGCTGTCGCTAATCAATCCCTGCAAGCCCAGTCACATATTTGGGAATTCCCTGTACTTTTTTTACCAAGGAGCTGTGAAAAAATATAGATATCATTTTTTTTTCATTCTTAACCATACATTTTAAAATGTCAAGGTTGAGGAGCTTTTATAAGGGTTACTGTGCCTTTCACCTCTAATCTGCTGTTTTTAAATTGAGGTCATATTTCAGCAAAGCAATTAAGCAGGTGTTTAACTTCCACTGCATTTTATGTACCTTGATTCCCACTATAATGATCATAAGATTAATCACATGTTCAAGTGCAGGGTTGCACCCATGGGCTTCATAGCAAGTGTAATATGAGATATTTGGACTCTTTTGGATGGACAGACATTTACAAACCGAAATTCCTCCTTTATTCTTTGTCATTTATCTGTGTGCGTTTGTTTCTATGTGCTATGATAAATATATGTTCATAAACGTATATTGTTGGGCATCTAGATATGATGTTTCATTTTAAGGAGACTAAGACAGTTTTCGCCTGTTTAGTGTCTTAGTCCCCACGAGACAAACAAAATCTAAGATGATGAGCAAAGAGGAGTTAAGGAAAGGACTGATAAGCCACATAAAAATAACTTGGGTCATATAGAAGTCAGAATGAACCATATTTGTAAAAACTTAAACAAAGCAAACTCTTTAAGGTTTGATTCTTTTTATTGCTGCCATATATGCATATTTATGTACCAGTGTGTGTGTTTTATGTAATTTATGGGAAAAGAAATTTTCATGAGAAACATACAGTTCAGACAACTTTTTGAAGGGTTTTTGCAATGGCAAAAAACCACTTTTTCAGCTTTTAAAATCCAAATCTCCAGATAAACCTCATAGTTCCTATTTTCAATGCCAAAGAGAAGTATTCAAGTGGCTGGGGGCCTAAGTGTAATACATCACTTTCCAAAGCATTGTTGATTTTTTTTTTTAATGCAATAAAGCTGATTTATTCCTGCATATTTTTCAGAGGAAGGATGTTTCCGAAACAGGAGTACCACTTCTTAGTTGAGAGGAGGTCAAGGAAGAAGAACAGTAAGTATAAGGATAAAAATTAGGAGGTGGAGGAAGGGGTGAAGTGGCAGGAAGCTTGGAAGAGAATAGGGATATTTGAAATGATGATGCCATTTCAGTGCAAGACAAGTGCCAGAAAAGGGACTGACAGAGACAAAAAAAGGCAGAGAAATAAGAGGGAGGACAAAGGAGAAGAAAAAGGTGAACAGAATTATTGAGAAAATGTAGAGGAGCAGGGGCCTTGTAAAAGTGGGACAGAATCCTGAGCGAGCCACCAAAGGTGCAGCTGGAGCAGTGGGAAAAAACTATATTAAAGCTGCCAAAAACTGGAAGGATGAAGGGGAGAAAACTGGAGTGCTGGGAGGAGAATACAGTAACACAGATGAGGCACAGCTATCATAGGAATAAATGATTTTATAGGTTTTCTGCCTATGAGGAAGATGGACATGGAGGCATACTGCTTCATCTCACTGAGAGCAGGGAAACTAGGAGAGGGCTGAGGCAAAGGATCCCTGCCAGCAAGCTGAAGCAGTGATGGACCAGGGCCAGTGACATCAAGCAAAACACAAGGCTGCAGTGGAAAACCACCTTGGTCTAGCTGGACTGCATTGAAATATTGTACAGAAAGTCCCTTTGCCTAAGTCTGAGATCAACCTCTCCCTACGGTGTGCTGAAGGTGTGATTTCCTGCTGTGCTGAGGATGCTTGTGGCTCAGATCTAGGAATGGTTTGGACCGCTAAATTAGTGCTACCTTTGCTCTGCGAGTCTTTAGACATGGCATTAGAGCTGCTGGTCTGGCATCTTCTGTGAATTGTAACAGAAAAGGAAAAACCCTACTACTCACAGAATGTCCTGCCTCTCCTGGGAAGGCACCCTTAGGGCCAGTGTACCTTATCTCAACTCCTGATTAAATGTGACCAACATAAAATTGTCCTTACTCATTAGTATGGAAACAAGGAACAGGTTTTTTGGTTTTTTTTACAATCATTTAATCCCAACCTCTTCAGTCCTTTCAAGTAAATTACTGGTAGAAGATCTGGAGAAGTCAGTGAAAAGGCTTCAAAATCTGAGTGGGCTTGAGTCTAAGCTATGAAAGCAAATCCTTTCATGGCAAAGAATGCATAGTAATAATTGGGATATGTCTGAGAGTAGACATTTTGTGTATTCAGATCTAGATTTTGCACCACAGCTCTAGTTCTTAAAGGAAGTGATCTGAATTGATCAAAATATTTTCATCCCCGACAAAAGATGTAAAGATTTGTCAGTCGCAGATGGATTTTGCACATGCGGTAGTGCCATATGAAGTTATATAGGTCGTGTCATCCATATAACCACCAGGACCAAAGCCTAAGCTGTTTGCCTGAGACAGAAAATGGGCCAAGAATAGAATCAAGACTCAAGATGTCAACCCACCACGGTGCATGTGATGATACTCTTTTAGGTACTTGAAACTGTCAGAAAGAAGATGGCAAATTGAAAAAAATGGACTGAATAATTAAATTAAAACCTGGATGAGGGCATTGAGGGTACCCTTAGCAAGTTTGCAGATGACACAAAGCTGTGTGCAAGTGTCGATCTGCTGGAGGGTAGGGAGGCTTTGCAGGGGGACCTGGACAGGCTGGACTGCTGGGCAATGTCCAACGGCATGAGGTTTAACACGGCCAAATGACGGGTCCTGCACTTGGGGCACAACAACCCTATGCAGAGCTACAGACTGGGAGAAGCCTGGCTGGAAAATTGCCAGGAGGAGAGGGACCTGGGGGTGTTGGTCGACAGCCAACTGAACATGAGCCAGCAGTGTGCCCAGGTGGCCAAGAAGACCAATGGCATCCTGGCTTGTATCAGAAATGGTGTGACCAGCAGGTCCAGGGAGGTGATTCTCCCTCTGTATTCAGCACTGGTGAGGCCGCTCCTTGAATATTGTGTCCAGTTCTGGGCCCCTCAGCACAAGAAGGATGTTGAGGCTCTGGAGCAAGTCCAGAGAAGAGCAACGAGGCTGGTGAAGGGGCTGGAGAACAGACCCTATGAGGAGCGGCTGAGAGAGCTGGGGTTGTTTAGCCTGGAGAAGAGGAGGCTGAGAGGAGACCTCATTACTCTCTACAAGTACCTGCAAGGAGGTTGTAGAGAGGGGGGAGCTGGCCTCTTCTCCCAAGTGACAGGGGACAGGACAAGAGGGAATGGCCTCAAGCTCTGCCAGGGTAGATTTAGGCTAGAGATTAGGAGGAGGTTTTTCGCGCAGAGGGTCATTGGGCATTGGAATAGGTTGCCCAGGGAGGTGGTTGAGTCACCTTCCCTGGAGGTGTTTAAGGCACGGGTGGATGAGGTATTGGGGGACTTGGTTTAGTGTTAGATAGGAATGGTTGGACTAGAAGATCCGATGGGTCCCTTCCAACCTGGTTGTTCTGTGATTCTGTGATTCTGTGAAATTGAAACAGATTCCTCAAGGGAAAATAGTAATAAAGGTCTCCAGTCTTATCTGAAAAATTATCTGGAATTTAGAGCTGTTAGAGTGATTGCTAACACAGCTGCACCTCTAGTTCCAACACATTTCCTCAGAAAAGCAATATCACTCATATTTCCACATCTGGCAATGCTAGCAAGCACATAAATTTTGTATTTGCTTAATAAAATATATAATTCAGGGAAGTGGCTGTGTATATTCCAAATGCTTTTGCCCTGACAAAAACCAGTCACTATGTCCCATTGCCAAGGGAAGCTCTTAATAAATCATGGTAAATTGTAGAGAACCAGAAGACCAGTGATCCACTCCACTGAGACCAGGGGTCTCTCCAGCTCTGTGCACGGTGTCTCTGCTGCTCACTGTCCCCTGCCAGGCAGCTGTCATGAGAAAACTTTGTATGTGGAGACACTGAAGAAGTAGGAATGTCAAAAATAAGGATGTCATTAAAAATGCATTTTGCATTTGATTTGATCTTTTGTACACTGGCCTATTAAGACTTCCAGCTGTTCTGAATTGCCTGTGAAGCCCTGCCTCAAATGGGCCAGAAAAGCTGAAAAAGGAAAAGAAAAAGAGATCAGAAAGAACAATCACATGTGTTGTTACTGCCATGAGTCCTGGTGCAAGGGAATTGATGGGCTTATTAGAACTTGCGCACTTGCCAGGAAGGTTTTTTTCCCCTTTGTTAATAAAGCATGAAAGGAGGAAAATTAGTCTGAATCACAAACACCCATCAAAGAGATAGAGTCTGAAGTGTCTATCAAAAGTCATTAAAAATTTGTTTTCTACAGAGTGCACAATAATGGAATAATTGTCATGCTGGGACACCAGGAGGAGCTGAGCAAAAGTTTGTTCCTGTGGGAGGTCTTCAGACTTTTCCACACAAAGAGTGTAGTACCCCGTAATGACTTTAATCAAATACCTGATCTTAAAAGCTCAGCAGAAATGCAGGCAAGGCCGTGCACTGCATACTTACTGTCAAAGCAAAACACAGCTACAAATTAATGACAAATCATTCTGAGAATGACTCAAGAATCTACATCTCCCATCCCCAAACCCCTGCTCCCCAGACTGCCATTTCCTAGAGGCTAAAGCACTTGAAATTGGCTCCTGGCAGTAGTCTATGATTATTTTCAGATAATTCAAGGTTTCATTGCAGTTGCAGCATGTTCAATCCTCACCCCTTCCACTCTTTGGTCTCTTGTGTCAGAGTGGTTAGACAAAACCATTGTTTGTCCAGTTCTCCCCAGTCACAATGTGGACATTTCATGTCCACATAAGGCTTATATGGGGAAGACTTGGGCATAATTCAGCAAATGGGAGTTATTTCCCCACGAACCTTAACATAGCAAGTTAAAGTCATTGGTTTTGGAGCTGAGACACAGGTAGTACAATTACCCTGGCTGGGTGACATGGCTTTGGTTCATCTCTGTCATTCATGCTGCCAAAATGAGAGATTTTGGAAAGCACACTACATAAGTACAACATAAATATATCAAAATAGTTGTGTCTCTGCAGTGGTAATACACATTGGGCTGGATGGTGAAGGCTCTCCTTCAGTTAGGTCAGTATGGAGTGGAGAAATGGGAATAGAGAAGTTTTGGAGGTAATAGTAGCTGCCATACTGCCTCGGGATTTCCTAAAGAGAGCATCTGAGTTGTTACATCCCTCCATCTCTCCCTGGGCATGCATTCCTCCTTACTTAAGTCACAAGTCAGTGCACAAAGGCAGTTATTTGCTTCTGCAGGTAGGAGCATTGAGTGACTTGTCACAGTTTTATGCTTGAGGTCCCTCCATGTGGAACTGGAATTAATTTTTAGAAATAAATCAAGATGAAGGAAAATGCTAGAAGAGCAAATATTTCTGATTATGCCAGACTTTGCTTCATTATATCAATTTTATATCATTTTCTTAGCCAAATGAACTCTTTCAAATGGCACCAGGCCTATGCATAATAGGAAAATACAGCAAAATAGCTATTCCTCCTACCTTCTCCTGTTCAGTGTGTCTGCTGGTGTAAGATATTCAGTTTTCCTGAGAAGGTCTTAGAATGGTAATTTTGATAATGCACAGCTGTTTATCTCTAGATAAGGGTAATGCATATAAAAGCCTCATAATTAAGTACTTTCCCTGACTTGGATGTCAGGACATGTAAAAGTAATAACATCTCATTTAAAAAAAATGCATGAAAATCTACCAACACCATAAAGTAGTTTATAAATCTGTATTAACACTGTCTCTTGCTCCTGTTCTTGCTTCAAACCGTTCATTAACTGCCAAGCCAGCACATCTACCAGTTGCAGTGAGAGAATGAAGGTCTCATTCACTCTTTATTTGCAGGTCTTTCTTGCTGAAATCAGTTAACTCTCTATGGCGTAAATGACCAGTGAATCAGTCCTGCAGGTTAGAACTATCAAAATTCCTTTAGACAAAATATTATTTTACTTAGGACATACATTTTTATGGAATAAATATGTGCACATAGCTACATTGGACTATGTCTGTCTTCAAATGCTGTCTTTCAGAAGCTCTCATGAGCATCAGTTTAGGCACAAAGATGCCAAACTGCTCTGTAACAAGATGCTTAGGCTATGCCAATAGAAATCCAAGATCCAAGACAGTGCTCAAGTCCAGACTCATCCGTCACACCATCAGAATCCCATGCTCAAACGCAAACTTGGGCTTTAATCCTGAATGCCTTGGTGCAGGAAAACTTGTGTCCAGCACTTCATTTTTTAACTCAACAGTTCCTAAGTAGACTCTGGATGTTTCACACTGAGCAATAAGTCAAATGGCCAGCAAGGCAAAAGGAAATTGCACAGTACCTGGGACTTCTTGTGTCTGAGCTGATACTTAAGGCTTTTCTTTACCCTGTGGTGTAGATATAAACTCAGAACTATTCAAAAGAGTTCAGACTACCCAGGTCACATCATCCCACTCCTGAGTGCTACAGTGCAATTGTACAGATAGGCAATTTTAAGTTGAGGAATTCGGTAAAGATCCTCAATTATTTAGAGGTTATAAAGAATAATTTAAAAACTTTATCGAAGAAACAAAATATGGGCAAACATCTTACCTTGCCCCAGCAATAAATAAAGGGGAGTGTGATACTTTACAATAAACTGTAGGGAATAAAAATCAACTTATTCATCTCAGGTTTTGCATTTGTTTTCATCTACATAGCTCCTCTGTAGCACCTCTGTATCAAACACAGCACAGGGAAGCTGTCCCTGCCCATGGCAGTAAAATCGGAACTAGATGGTCTGTAAGATCCCTTCTAACTCCAACCATTCTATGATTCCATAGTTCTTCCAGACAAAATAGAAGCAAATCTAACTCAAGGAGACAGCTTTGAGTTTCTTTCATCATTTGTAGCTAAAAGCAAGAAGAATGTGCAGAACCTGTTATCACCAAGTCTGTCCTCAAGAAGCAGATGAAGGATGATGGCTATGGAGAAATGTTTGTCTTTGAAATTTAACAGGTACTGGGTGTAAGTACAGTGCTGGTATCTGGTAAGGACTGTACTCTATGTTAGGAACTTTGAAATTCTCTGCATCCGTGGCAGGCAGGAGAACACTAAAAGAGTTTGAGCTCAGTCTGTAAATTTCATATGACCCATATGAATTTCATTTCATCCTCTTACAATTCCAATGGTAAATAATGAGGGGAACACTGTTTTGTGTCCAGCTTAGATAGGGTCTATTAATGTTCATTGACAAAGTCTGTCTACCTAACCCATTCAGCACAGGAATTGGCTATAGGGCTCCTCCTTGGAGAATTGAGATGCATATACTGCACATTAAATAATTATTTTAAACATCAGATACAAATAACTTGGATTCACTTTCCAGAAGTCATAAAATGGGTCCTTACTATCATCACATAAGCACTAAACATAGGTGTTTGGTGTTATCCAAGATGTCCTAATATATCCAAGACATCATCCAAGATTGACAGAGGTGACACAGTACTAATGGAAAGCCTACACCCTTCTCAGGTTGTCTGAGTAGGGAATAGCATCTCAGATGTCTGTATGCTGGGAAATGAACAGGGTCCTTGGTCCACAAAAACAGTGATGCCTTGTGAACTATTCAGCTGGCCAGCGAGAGGGTGTTTACTGCAGGGGAAGCTGAATTTCTGTCCTGCATTCACTGACTTACGCTCCTAAGTCTTGTTTCTGTTCACTGTGCATGGGTATCCAGAGCCATTTGAGATGCATTCAGGCATTCCATGTGGCTTCCAGCTGCAATTTGGGAAGAATCTGTTGTTTCCTGTTCCCTGAGTAGATGGTTTGAATATCAGGTCTGTGGTGTCATCACTTTGCTGGTTGGATTCTACTTGCATCAGCACTGTAGTGCATATACTATTTAAGAGTGCATCAGTCTCTTCAGTAGGTGCTTTTCACATCCGTGAAAGGGAAGTCCCACCTTTTGGAAAGTTTGAGTCTTAATGCACATGCTGTTCAGATGCTTAGAGTAGTTGCTTCTGGATGCTTGTTGGAATGTGTTTCATGAGAGAAGAAAGAAGAAATGCCCAGAGCTTAAGGAGGTGATTGGAACCTCAACCTATGAAATTGCTCCAAAGGTTTCTTGTCATCAGATCTTTGAGATTCTCATTCAAGGATCTTTAAAGCATAAACACTCCTAGTCAAAAGAGAAATAATATAATCAAGGTTGTGATTTAGAAAGAGCCTAAAATTGCATATATTAATAAACTCTCCACACCAAGAAACACATTCCTGACAATTGCAGTTTGGCATACATTTATATACTTCAGCAATATAGTGCCACTTTATGGGGAGACGTGACGATTAAAGTTTTGGTATATGTAGCCTTGAAAGAGACAGTGTAGGATATTTCCCTCCCAGGATCCAGACACTGAAGATACTACGCATTCCAGCACTGCAGAATTATAGCATGTTGTTCACACATACTAATTCACCACACTTTACAAAGTGTAAAGCCATTGCAATTGTTAATAGATCACAGGAAAAAAAGAGGGACTAGTGAAATCATGATAAAAGAAACACCATGTAGAACCAATTGATAAGAAATCTTTAATAGGTTTAAAAGTCTTGCAGACATAACCAAGAACAACTCACTTGTGCTCAGAGATTTGTTTGAAAAAGACCCTCATGTAGCAGAAAATGAATGTACAGAAAGGGTGTATAAAAAAGGGATTTATTACTACTGTTTTGAGACACATGCCAAAGATTTAAATACTCCAAAACTGTTGCCAGCTGCTGAGAAACCTTTATTTCTCATGCAGCTTGAATATCTACCGGTAAAACTTACCTAATAGTGTAATTTTCTACCAGTGTCATGGTGACACTAGTATGTCCAACAATCTATCCAGAAGCTTTTAGTAACCTCTAGATAGGAAGGATCCCCTGATGTTTTAGATTGCTTTCACAACTTTTCCTACAGGAAGGCTAGTTTTGAGCTTCCCCCTTCATGCAAACCCTACTGTAAACAAGTCTAGAGCCTCCACCTATGTTTTTTTATGTGCACTTCATTTTTCTTATCTCTTTAATTTTAAAAAGTCTTTCTAAACCTCTTTGCAGTTACTCCTATGTTCAGGATAAACAACCATGTTTACAACAAAATTATGTGGATCCTGGTTGCTTTGTGGCTTAACTGGATACAATAAATGCAGTCAGATAGAATGATAATGAGATTTGAAATTTGGTATCTAATTAGCATAGTTAGCAAACTGGAGACTGGGAGAAACATACAAGTATTCTGTAGGTAAATATTTTTAAGTATATAATATATACTGC
The DNA here is from genome assembly GCA_033558105.1 of Coccyzus lansbergi. Taxonomy (NCBI): domain Eukaryota; kingdom Metazoa; phylum Chordata; class Aves; order Cuculiformes; family Coccyzidae; genus Coccyzus; species Coccyzus lansbergi. The sequence continues at coordinate 804,680 of JAUMJK010000237.1, read as the reverse complement.
TACATCGGTCTGTAGCAATTATTTTGGTTCTACGTCTGATGCTTACGAGTATTCAGATTTTTCAGGCTATATCTCTCTAAAATCAATTAAGAGAGCCCCAAAGTGGCTTTTAACTTTTAAAAATTCATTGACATTTTCTCAAGCAAACCACAGACACAATTTCCACTTGTGGTTTAAATCAGTCAAGCCACAAAGGCTACAGCTACAGGCTCTGCTGTGTAAGAAGATGCACCTTGATATTAAAGCAATTCGTACAGAAGATGCAAAAAATTGACTCAGAGAACCTTTATTTTTAAATATATAAAATAATTAGGGTTGTATTTTGTTAGTTAAAATTGATTTTTAAGAGATGAAAGATAAGCCAAATCAAAGAACTTTATCTCAAATGAAAAGTTGCACTGATTTAATACAAATCTTTTCTGCCTTTACTTCCCAAATGCTGTAAGACAAAAAGAGCATGCATGTATGTTGGAGTTTTCAAACAGAAATCCATAACAATTGTAATTCATAGGCTCTCAGTTGATCATTAAAGAAACTGATGACATAAAATGTTCATCTCCCTCAAAAACACCTCAAGTTATGAGGGCTCAGTGTTACTATGCAGTTACAAAGTCCAGCAACCTTCAGGAAAGTGGACTTAGTGTTCTTCTTGCCTATAGCAGATTCAAGTTAAGATGATCCATAGTGCAGCTCAACACATATTTAAACTGCCACCAGTGCTAAAAAAACAAGTATTAACTTACTCTTTCCTGGACTGATCATACCCCAAACTCACATGAGATTAGAGAAATGATAGAGCTGAAAACTAACCAGTCTCCAGAATAACAACAATAACAATTGTTTTCCAGCTGGATTAATTTTTCCCTAATTTGCTTTACCACACAGCTGTCTATATTCTTCAAGGAGTAAAGAGAAAGGAGTGTGGAGACTGAATAGCAACGGGGAGAATGAAAGACAGTTTCTTTCAGTGCCGCTTGACTTTGTCTTGCAGTAACTGCCCAACTAGCAATGCAGCAAACCTAATTTTACTACAGGCTACTTGAAATGCAGTTATTAGACTGTTGCTATGGGATAAGGATATACACAAGTACAGCTACTGCAGCTCCACTAGTGCTTGGTAACTACTTAAATAGTGCTAATTTAACAGTGGGTCTAAGCCTTGAGAGAAGAATTTGAAAAGAATCACTCTTAATTATAACAATAGCACCAAGTGTATAGCACTTCACATTTTCATAGTGCTTTACCATCACAAGCCAATTAATCAATTCAGTTCCTAATGGCATACTGATATTATGAGTAATTTCACTGTCTTTTGCTTAAGAGTGGGGAAAAAAATGCTATTAAATCTTCACTCAACCCAGAGAAATTTTCCTGTAACCAGAAGCATAAAAGTGCTTGATGTATCTGAATGCTAAATGCCTCTGCTTGCTGGGCAAGGCAGGCTGTGCTCTTCCCAGAGGAAGATGACAAGGTACTCTAAAGGTCAATGACTGCAGAAATAAAGGTGTTGCAAGAATATGGCGAGATATGTTAAGTGCTAACATTTCCAGAAAACAAAGGGCTACAATAAAAGCGACATATGAAACCCATGTTTTGTTTGTTTCTAAAGTACTTTTGTTGATTGTGAAATGTGCATGGGGCTAGCACATAAGGAAACAGATGCAATAGGACAGAATAAAAACCCTGAGACAACAGGAAGAAAGAGCAAAGCCTAATTTTGTAAATATAAAATCTTCAGAGATGATTAATTTTCAAGAACTGTGGCTTCTGGGAGTAGATTTTTTTCTCCAAGCAGAAAGAGATAGAGTTACAGAAGACACACAGTGTGCCTGCTTGGAGTCAGGGAGTCTAGAGACAACTGATAACGGTCTGGTCTTCCTTGATTTCATCCTTAGAGCCTAATTTAGGATTGGACATATAAATGTTGCAGAAAATATACAGGATAGGGTTTTATTCTACCCTACTAATGAATTAATTCAGTTTTACATCAGAGGAAGGAATTATTCTTTGAGTTACTGTGTTGTAGAGCAAGAAGAGCCCACTTTGACCCATAGGGCCAAGTTCAAAATAGTGAAACTTAGATTTCCTTAAGTGGTATATTGAGTTGGGCCTTCTGGCAACATTTTAAACATCTTTTTACCCATTTTTACAGCCAAATTGCATTAGCAAACAAATTGTAATGGAAATCAAGGCAAACCTTTTATCTGCAGCAGTGTCAATATGTTACACCAAAAAATAAATTGTCCTGTATGAGCTTTTGTCACTTTTTAATATTTCATCCTATCCCTTCATTAGTACAGTAATCTCCTCCTCCATTAATCTCCCGAGTTCATATTTGCATGTAGGAATGGGAATATGCAAGCAGAAAATGTGATGAGGTTTTATTGTTTTATTTGACAATAGTGCTAAGAGAAGATTTTTTGTGCATTGTGAACTTTTGTATTGACACGCCCTTTCCCAACACAATATCATGGGCAAATTTTGTTTGTACCAGGCCAAACAGACTTTGTGAGGATTTTGAACAGATACAGTACTACCAGCAAAATCATGATGTAAAATACTTCAGTGTATTGAGGCAGAGAAAAAGGGTAAAGACTGTTCAGTTTACACAAATTTATTTATTTATTTTTTATTTATTTATTTACTTATTTTTGTCTAGGGTAACATTTTGATTTGTGAAAGTCATTTAAAAGGGTGTCTGTGAAAGCAACAAATTTTCAAACGATCGGTAAAATAGCAGTTATGCAAACATTTGTTTGCAAAACTCAAGGAAGAAATTTCAAAACTAGATCCAGATTAAGTACCTTGCTTTCTTTTTCACAATCACTTGCTTTGCACTGGTGCAACTGTACTGACTGTTCACCAACTTTAACAAAGTTACTCTTGATTTAATATTTCTGGGCACAAAAGGTAACTCAAGCTCTGTGGGTAAATAATGGATCAAAGCTTGGTTGGAGATGGAATAAATCTACACATTAAAACCAAAAGCTTCAAAATTACAGAATGGATGACACACAAGGAAATGAAACTATAACTCTGACTTGTCAGTTCCAGGAACAAAGGCCTTTATCTACTGGATAAAAGGAGATCTTAAAAGTATTCTTGGCAACTGGTCCCTTCTCGTCATTACAGGTTAGTTACTGGAAGGTGGACAGTCATACCTCCAGAGCTAGTATTTTACAGCAACCCATTCAGCTAGGGATCAGGTCAAAATATAGCAAAGTTTTCTCAACTGTGCATGAGTAACTTTCATATGAACAAGAGGAATTGTGAGTGCCACTGAAAGTCAGAGGGAGGACAGAAAGCTCAGGAGAAAAAAATATGACCTTGGAATACTTGGAGAAAGCTTGTGCTAACAACTACTTCTGTGAGCATTCAGTAAAATCCAGATCAGAAGAGGGAAGAACAGGCAATGTATTTCACCATAACAATGTACCCAAGCTCTGATGAAAGGGTGGAACTTCTTTTGCAGGTCACTGATCACTGTTGCCCTTGCTGTCTCCTGAGGCTCTTGGGAAGGTATCTGTTAGCACTAAATGTACTTTAAATAACAAAACAAACCCACGACTTTAGGCATTATTCTTAAGAAAGAAAGCATCAATAGCAACTTGTGATAGTAAATGTGATGACAGTTATGACCTAAAATTCTAATGTTGATCCTTTATTATATCTTGGGAATAGCTTTCGTTTTCATTAATGAACATCTTATTGTCAAAAACAAATTTTTTTTTATTTTTTTTTTATTTTTTAATTGGACCCTCTTGAGTTGTTATTACCTGGTGAACATGACTCCTTTGTCTTGTGGAAAATGTTAACATTCAGATAGATTAATTTCTTCTTTCCCAGAAAAAACATTGTAATTGAACTCTTAGTGAAACAGATGGACAGTTCCACTCACAAAATAGAGGCATCTAGACAAATATCACTGAACTAATTGATGCTCAGTTGCATTAAAAAGGAGCACATAAGATGCTTTCATGGTGTCAACATCTCTGACTATGATTTACTATGTTAATGATTTCTCATAGTCAGCCAATATCCTAAGGGAGACCACAATCTGTAACTCTTGGACTCAATTTATTTTCCTGATCAACACAGCTGCATGAAAAGAAAACACACAATGTTAGCCCAACAGTAAATGGTACATCCATAGGAAAGCACAGATTAACTTTGCTTGGGCTTTGTTCCATAAAGAAGTCACATTATTAACTTTCCAGTTTCTAAGGATCCTCTCTATTATATAATTTTAGAAATTACATGCATTTAAAAATTATTTACTCATCAATTACTGTTTGCATAATTTATAGTTCCTGAAGAAAGAACCAGATTTGAACATCTCATTCATTTCAGTTAATCAACAGTAATACATTCGGAGGGATCTCATGCTTTAAGCTGTTGTTTATTGGAGAGATCTTTACCAGACCACTGTCTACCAAACACTTTCAAACTGTAGGACAGTTCATATTTTCCACAACTCCTATGTCTAAAAGAAACTGGAAAGGGGGAAAATTCATGTTTTGAAAAATACAGATGGAATCAATACCAGTCTTCTTTTGGTATACGTAATTCCTCTGCACATATAGAAAATCTGTATGTTGAAGTTTCAAAATATAATGCAACATGGAGTGAAAACATACATCTATGATTTGAAATGCCTTCTACTCAGCATTAAATCTGTTATCTTACCCATACTCCTGGAGGTGAGAAGTTAATGGCTTGGAGATATGTCTGATAATTTTACCAAAATTTTGTAAATTAGATGGGGAAGACACCATCTGTGTCTGAAGGATAACTCGTATGCAATCAACTAATCAGAGCAGTAGAACATAAACATCCTTGACTTGAATAAATGCTGTATGTAAAAGAATGAAAAAGACTTCAGAAGAGTCTAATGCTTTTGCAAGGCCATGTTAGTGTTGAAGGTACAGGAAAAAGAACATACCTGGAAAGGAGATAAAAAACATAGGCACACATCAGTACAAGGCAAAGTGGGAAGTTTCAAATTGACCCTTGAAATCATAAGAGGCTGGTGGACTATCAATGAATGAAAAAGCAGGGCAGGAAACCTCAAGATTCTGATTTGCCCATGCAACTTTTAAGTCCAGTAGGACTGATAAGTGATCAAAAATTAAGGTGCTTTTTCTCTCTTTCTTATTTTGTCCTAGATAAAACTACAAGCAGTAAAACTGAGTTCAGCTCAACATTATTCAAGGCAACTAACTCAGTTGTAATGTTGATTATCTTATCATGATTTTGTTGCTATTATTCACTGCTATTTTCAGGTGGCACATACATGTGTAAAACATAGGATTTAATTTTTTTTCTCCTCGCTTGGAATTATTTCTCAAGCCTCTTATAAATGACACATTCCCTTTCTACTAATGTGTGTATGTAGGGAAGTTATGAGCACGGATTCTCTTACCTCCTGGGAAAGGTTAACAGTAAGTAAATCTAATTCCTTTACTTACAGCAGAATCACTGTAACTTCCATCGTTACTGAAACAGATGGACAATTGCACTCAATAACTAAAATATTAGTGTAAATATCACTGCACTAATTGACGTTCATCAGAACCAAAAGAGGGAAAACAAGATACTTACATGTTGCTAACAGCTGTGAGAATAATTCACAACATTAATGCTCCTTACAATAAGCCATTATCATGGGCACAAAGATTCTGGAATCTAATTTATTTTCTTGATCAATGGAACTGAATAGAAATATGGCATGCAGGACGTGTTGTATAGTAAATCATACATCTAAGGTAATAAAATGTAGGCATCCTCAAATATATCTTTTCCGGGGAGAATATCACATAAGGGTTTTAATTTTTCATCTGGTTTCAGTTAGCTTAGAGAGAACATTTTTCTTTGTGTAATTTTTTTTAGACATTTCCTCTAGAGAAAATATAAGATTCTGTCTATTATCCATCCATAAACCCTGAGAATTCTGAAATTTCCTGGAAGACTTACATTGTTACTACTTAGAATAGGATTAATTATTTTTGGTGAAAATACGCAATAATTTCACTGAAGCCATGATTATGAGGACAAATTTTCTGCTTGAAGCCAAAAAAGTAGGTAACATCATATTTCTAGAGAAAAAATATAAAACCTGGATGTTCTCCTGGTTTGCCCTGATTTTACATATAGGTGAACACAACACCTTTTGGAGAGTGGCATTCCTCAAATCTGTGTAAAGAAATTCAAGATTTTTTCAAATACAAATCTGTAAAGTCTTTATGCAATATCTTCCAGCATAGGAATAGTTCTAAACTCACTAAATCAGAAGGTGGGATTTTCAATTCTGATTTTCACTATCATGAGCTGCAATGGTGGCCAGTACCACTGCTTGCTTTTTTGGAGGAACTATGAGATGTACCAGTATGGCACTGGAATGAAATATTCATAGCCACACAGTTTCTATCTAGTGCAAAGCATGGGAAAGGCATCATATCTGTTCTTGAAAAGTATTGTTTTGACACACCAACAGGTATCACTATTCAGTGTGGGGAGTACAAGGCATGCTGGAATGGTATGTAACAGAGCATGCATAATAATACATCTTGCACAATGGGATTTATTAGGAATCACCCTAATTATTAACAAATTAGAGCATTTTACATGATATTTGCTCCAGTGATTTTCCTCAATTCTGTTACAACAGTACCTTTAGTATAAGGCCATTTAGTTTGTTTTTTAACTCATTAGCCTAAGGGGTTGAAAAGATGCCCGTGTGTCAAATTTTAATAGTCTGAAAAATATCCATGCAGAACATTTGTAAGGTTTCTTTCCCCCCCTTAACTGCCCTCAGAAATCTAAATCTCTGGGCATTCTTTGGTAGTTGAAGTTATATAATAGCTTACATATTTCAAATGCACACTGACTATTAAATTTCCTTTTCCACCCCTAACATCAAAATTCCCTTCCCTTCATTTCTCACAATGTGTTGGGTTTTCAAAAAAAGCAATGACAGAAACAAAGAAGTGCTGGTGGATGCAGTGCTGACTCAAGTAATCTCTGATTGCTCTCTATTCTGAGAGATAACACATCTTGCTATGCTGCACAGCCACTTTCAGACAGATAATGTGCAATTCTAACTCACAAAGTGTTTGAACATAATGTTTCTGTCTTGCAGCCTGATCTTTCAACTTATGTTTCTTTGCAGTGTTAATTTTTATATTACAGTCCATTGACTCTTACAAAAAAAAGTATTTCTCTGGCTGTGTTAGAGAACTTTTTTTATTCATTACTTTTTATTTCAGGCTGGTATATCCCTGAAAAATACAACAGAGAAGGAGTATGATACAGTTTCTTCTTCGCAGGCAAGACTGGTAGTCAGAATTTCTCAAACCTAGAATATGAGGCAGAAAAACATTCCCATGATAATGGAAAAAATTCCAGGAGCACTGGGAACATGTTACTCATGAGAGTAGAACAAAGATATCTCTCTAGGGAAGACCATCTATGAAGGTTAAGTTCTCCTCTTCTTGCATTCTTCAATGCATTTTCTCCAGTTACTAGAAAAGGAGAATAAAGTTATATTAAAATAGATAGTTGATTCAAAATCAGTCTGGAGAACTTTTTTTAAAGATCTGCAATGCTACGTATATGCAGAGTTTTCTGCAATGTTACTAAAGAGAGAAATCTCCATGCCACTAGAGAAAGCTGCTTCTTCTCTGTTATATGCTGAACAAATATTGCTAACACTGTTATGAAGATATATCTTTGTGTAATATCCAGTGTTAATTCTTCACTGCTTAGTCATGGAACCAGAGGGCATTTTCAGAGTCACCTTTGATGTATGACAATCGCCATATAGAAGAACTACTAATAGAAACTACATTTGGAATGTAATCTGCGTGATCATTTACTGAAGCTGCTGTAGAAAAGAATACGTGACTTCAGGTCAGATACTTTTATTAGTGTTTGAGAATTAATTCTGCAGTCCATAGCACTGATGAAACCTCATCTGCAATACTTTGTAGCATTGAGGTCAAAAAAAAAGGTTAACTCAGACTGGAAGTGGTGCAGAGAGCATTCCTGCATCACCAGGGAAATGAGGAAATTAGCTAAAGACAGGAGACTAATGAACTCGAGGTTTTTGGAAACTGACTGGGAAGAGATCTAATTGCTGACTGTAAACGCACCTGGAAATAAGCAACAGGGAAGCTGTGATGAGCTGTATAAGCTGAAGCCTAGAACTGGCAATGTAACAAGTCTTCTCAGACCATGAATATTTGTGCCAAGGAGTTAAAAGTCTCCCTTCATTAGGGGTGAGAGAGAGGGAGAAAGGAAATACAGGACACTGGAATCCCACCACAAGCCATCCCCTTGAACAGTGCTCTGCTCAAGAATGAGACAGTAGTGTCATTCCTTTTGCAAAAATAAAGATTGCAGTGGCAAAAAGTTGTGTTGTACAGGAAATCATATTGACCTTACTTGTCCATCAGAGCTGGATGAAAATCTTGGAAAGAGGAAAGGATCTGAACAGTTAAGGCTCTTACCAGTTCAGAGGTCCAATGAGTTAAGACCATTCATCTTCAGTGCCTAGTTTTAGCTGCTTTGATTTGCTCTAACTCAAAGGCAAATACTATATCATTTTCGAAACCACACTCTTCTTGTCTTTAAGATATTTAATTTCTGTCTTTAAAATCATTAATTATCTTGAAAAGCTTATCTAGGAAGTATTGTTAGGAAATGTGAGGAAAACCCTTCCTAAGGGACTACTTCAGTTTCATTCTGGCAGTGAGGGTAAAGTACTAAGATGTTCATGCCTTCATATTTCGTTCAAGAAATACTATGCTATTGTCTACATCCTAGAAGAAAGAGACAACTCTGACTTTGCAATATCACAGTTAAAGAAAAGGAGTAAACAAGGACATATGATAAGGAAGGAGGAAACAAAGAGTAGAAGGGCAGCAATTAAAAGACTTGGAAAATGTAGACTTCCTAAGAAGCACAATAGTTCAAAAAAGTCAGTCTACTATACGGCAGAAGAAAAAAACTTTAACAAGTAATAGGTTAAAGGAAGACAAAATTCCAAGAAAGCAGGAAAGATCAATTTCCTTATGGCAAAATTCTTCTGTAGAACAAAAGAACATTGCTGCTTGTTTCATCTTAGGATAGCAAAAAGAGAAAGGCAACATATTTCTAGTTCAAGGAGAAAGAAAAAAAAATAACATAACATAACAGTAACATGAGTGTTTCCCACATAATTTCAAATGGAATTGCTGCATGAGTACTTTTCTTTTCCAGTTTCTCATCACATCTCAGGGTAGCTCTTGCTGAAGGCTAACACATAAAGCCAGAAAGTATATTTTTACAGGCTCCAGCCCTTCCTTTCTGCTAATTACAGGCACATTTCAAGCTTTTCATCCTGTCATATTTGTTTTTCAGCATATATAATCTTCACAAGTCATTTCCATGAATCTGATAATTTCCATTTTCTGCTTCACATAATGAATCCATTTTTTTTTTCAAGAGCTCCTTATCTCCTGATCCCCTCTGGGATCAGAAGCATGAAATTTGATACATTAGCTATTCTATCCCATTATATTAATTAGAAATGAAGATCATGTCTTGAGAAATAGCTTGAACTTTATGAAGCATTTATTGATACCATTGCATTTTAAATACAACCAATTGCAGAGCTTCTAAAATGAAAAAGAGACACACAGGATAAACTGAGAAAGTTAGAAATAAAACTATCATAACTGGAGCAGAAATAAATACTCTAAAATTATTTTCTCCAATATTCTCTGTCTCATAAGAGAAAATGCCAAAGGTAAATACCAAGAGGTTCCCTTGAAAGCGTAGATACTATTTCCTGTAATTGGAAGGCAGGGTGTGTTATTGGTCTGATCAGGAATAGTGTCAAATCCAGAGCAAAGGTTCATAAATACACACTGTGGAGTAAATTTTTGATAATATTTTCTCCTAAAGATGTTTTTATCAGAATTCAATGGCTATGCGAGTGGAATATGGGACAGATCTCTTTCCTCTGTTTCTTGAAAAGATTTAGTTTTCAGTCCTTTCAGTTTCAAAATATTACAACACTTCCATTAAAAGGAGGAGTTTATTAGAAACTTATGACATCACTCTGAGAGTAAAATTAACACCCTCTATCCCAGCTACTGCTCTGCTTGTACCTGTGCCGAAGTGCCTAGGTGCTTGCACAGATGTAGTTTTATGACACTGGAGTGGAACTGGATGTCCAGGGGATGGATTCAGGTCCACCTACATCACACAGAGCACTGCTGTGCAGAAGTTTAACTGACAATGGTATGCAAAGGAGGGGAGAAAAGCAGTGTGAGGAGAAGAAAACCTGTTATCCATTCCTCCTCTCCTCTCAGATAACAGATCCATGTGTTGGATCCAGCAGCTTCACAGCAACATCAGAACAAGGAAATCTGTATGAAATTCCCATTATATTGCCGCATCAGCAACACAATTAAGACCTTGGAGTATGGATTTCCTGGCAATTTTACAGTCCAATGCAGTCCTTCCAGCAGGTACTCCATTCCTTGGCAGTGCAGCTCTCTAAGCATGTTTGAGTACAGTTGAAATAGATGAGCTTTGGTTAGTAGAAATGGCTTTTAGATGAACTTTAAGTTGAAGACAAGAATACAAGCTTTTGACCTGGAATCCAGAACATTCTTCAGGACTGTGAACAACATATCCCATTATGAATGATCAGATATGTAACTTCAGTTTTCCATGCTGTGAAAGCATTTCTGTGCTCACGGCATTATTTCTAAAGAGAATGGACAACACCTCCCTTTAGCCAAGGGATTTCTGAAAACCTGTAAAGATGACACATCCTCCCTATAGACCCAGAGCAGAGAAATTTGTCCAAAAGTGCTCTCTGAGTTCTTTTATTCAACTTCTGGAGAGGTATGTTCTCCCTTTAAATGCTTTGGAGACAAAAAGCCTATGAACCAAAACAGACACAATGAAGTTTAAAAAAATATATATTTAGTGCACGCATAGGCCAATTCACTTAGCCAGTTAAGACGAGTTTTGGCAGAGTAGTTGAACTCTTGAGTGCTCAGCAGCACAGAATGCCAAAAAAATGTATTCCCTACCTCTGGCTTCATATCATATTCTTTATGGCTTTACTTATGCTAAACTTTTTTTTTTCTCATTCTTCCTTTTGCTATTTTTCTCTTTTTAGATAGCAATGATAGGCATATTTATGCAGATCACTTGGTAGGCAAATATATTTCTGCATATACTCTAACGTGTTTCCTGTCATGCTGTTCATTATTCCTTCAGACTTTAATAATGTTCTCAGCTTGACATGGTTAAGAATAATGAAGCATTTATTCCTATTCAAGAAGCTAATTAAAAGATTCAGTTTTATTTCTCTTAGGAGAGTTGATGGCTTAATTGTAGATGTAACTCTCGGAGAAAAAACCTTTTTATGTTGGGTGGCCCTATATAACTACATCATGTCTCTGTTTCCATTTTCTCCATGACATTATATATTACAGTTCCATCGAAAAAGAACAATACAATGAAGTCTGAAAGAAAATGCTTCTGCTAACGAGCTGCAAAGTTATGATGAGCAATTACTATGTGAAACTTAAAGTGAATGTTATTTGGAGCTGGAAAGGAGTCTTCCATTGAATGTCTGAAAGCAAAATGGGTCCTGGCTATTGTCTCCACTTGCACCTCCAGTTCAAGTCGTAAGTAATGGTGCATGAGTGATACATAGCTATGTGCCCATTCCAGACTTAATCCTTCAAAGTGATGAGGAAAGTCAGACACATACAGTGCTTCATGAAGTTTTGTCTTTGTTACACTGTATGCTCGGAGTGATTTCACTGTGATTTTTTTTTTTTAAAGACCATAAATTGTAGAATAAAGAATGAAAATATAAGGGATGTAATGAGAACAACAATGGAAACAGAAATAACTGTGAGCCCCATGCTCCATAAATCCCCTTGTCCTGCAGACCTTCAGAGTCCATGAGAAAAGAAGAAGGACCTTTAGACACTAACTCAAACTGGAAATGGTGGCAGAATTGCAGGAGTTACTCCAGTCAGGAGATGAGGACTGTGAAACAAGATGAAAACCTTGAGTGAGAACCACCCCTGCCAGGTACCCAGCAGGGATATATGGGAATAACTATCCCAAGAAGGTCTGGAAGGGACCTTGGGGTCTTCTGCAGCAGGATTTGCCTCATCTTGTACCTGGAGCCCTGTGTCAAAGTAGACCCTGACAAATAGTTTATTTAAGTGAAAAAAGAGGAGAGAAGGTTTACATACCCTGTTGTGTTCAACACTGTTGTATCACATAAGTTAAAGTCTTGAGAGAATCAGAAAGAGAGCACTGCATATGTACTCCTGTGTTTCTATTCAGTGGTAGGATATCAGAAACAAGAAGGAAAAAAGCATTTCATCCTTTGACTCTCTCCTGGACTTGTCCTTTTAAACAGCATGGCCTTTGTCACTGCCATATGTGATAATTCCCTTATTAAAGGAATTTAAGTCACAGTCGCATTTATGCAAAACTAAATTTCCATTGAGCTGTATTGAAATATGATAGGATATGGAGACCTGCAGGTATTTAGAGTCAATATAATGATCTGGCCTGGGGTTTTGAGGGTTGTGACTACATTTACTTGCAGGGGGTTTGTTGTTAAAAAATAAACATCCACAGTTTTTTTTTTTTTTTTTTTTTGTAGTGGAAAGCTCAACTTGTTTACAGTTTGGAGGCAATGCCAGAACTACCAGTCATGGGTAGTAGGGAATAATGTCCTGACTATCAACTTTTTAACCAGGACCTCCCATGTCAACTTCCTTGAGTTACAAACCGTGGAGTTTTTCCGGCTGCTGATCATGGCTAGTGCAGCTTCTGACCATAACAACTACCTGTTGATTACCAAGTCTGGCATCAAGCACTAGTTTCTTCTGTCTATTTCAGACTACAGCCTTCATTTCAAATATGAATTTATTTCCCTTTTGTATTTTCTCCTCTTACTTCTTTTTCTCTTTGCTGTTTTATTTCAGCAAAATTTGTTGCAACCCAGCCTGGCCTGTCCAATGATCGCTGTGGTAAGATGCTGGGTCTCCCTGTGAAATGCATGCGTGCAGTACCTACCAGGCTAAATGAAGGCAAAATGATGACAAACAATTGGTCCAAAATAGAATTTACAGTCATTCTTAGGAATAAGATTGGCATTGGCTTGCTAAATCTGTGCCAAGGGAAAAGAAAGAAAGAGAGAAAGGGAGGAAAGGGAGAGAGAGAGGGAGAAAAGTGCAAGAACAACATGTGGGCTCTGGTCTTCTTCTCTCTCCCAGGATTGCAGCACATTGCTGCAAATGGCCTCTCTTCCAGAGTATTAATTATAGTTTTTGGTGGGCTAGGAAAAGTTCTAGAACCGAATTTTAGGGGGATTAGGTGTCCAATGTATCGTTCTGCTCTTACTCTCCCTACCACCAAGACTTCAGCATGAACTTTTCAGCAAGTGCAGCTGACTGCTTGCGAGAGAGGTAAGACTGAAGGAAACTGACTCTGTTGCAGTCTTAATAGTCAAAAACAAGAGGTTTAAGGCAGCCAAAAAGAGTAAGTCACTTAAAATACTAGACTACAGCTTTGAAAGCTTGTAATAAAAATGCTGAGTAAAGATTTAAACAGGTAAGTATTGAACTGCAATAGCACTATAAATTGACTCCTTTCCTGAAAAGTGTGTTTATCAGCTGTAGGGACCTGTGATAATTTCCAGATAATTTGAGAGGAGAGAGATATGAAAAGTCATACAAAGAGGAAACAAATATTTTACTAATGGCAGGGAGAGGGAGGTGTTCATCCCTTTAATATGAAGTAAGACTCAGTAATAAAAACCTGATGAGGGAAAGGAGTTCAGTGTATATGAACTTCAGCCTCAAGAAGAGTGGATTTGAAGGAGAGGTTCTATAATCAGAACATTTATTGGTTTTGAAGTGTTATGTACTTTCCTGTGCTTGCTTTTTTAAGTAAAAACAATGATGTTTTTAGACTGCCTTTGACAGGTTGGAGAAAAAAAAATAAAAAAAAATCTTTTGGACCCAACAGAGTGAACTAAAGTTTCTAAAGCTGGAGAGTTCAAATAATAAACTTAAACAAGTAGGTATAAATAATTATTTTCATTCTAGATTAGCTGTTTTACAGTGTGTATGACAGACTTGGGTTTGACCTGAAACCTTTACTTGACCAAAGAATATATTAAATAAACATAGATACATACTTCCTTTCCTGCAAAATCCATAGCTCAATTTCACTAGCATTTCCATAGCAACGAAATCCTAATGCAGAATCCAGGATTACCCTTTAAACAAGTATGTCCACTATGACAGAGACTCAATATTTGTCTCCATCTCTGCTGTCGATCATGTACGAAAGGACTCTGCTAAAATTTAGCAACTGGCACTAGAAATTGTGAAAGTGTGCGCAGAAACTGAAGGCACAGAGACTCCTTGAAGAATACAGAAAATTTGAATTAAAACTTCTCTAAGAACAGCTGTTCGGATCTCGATTTAACAGATATGAAATGTAATAATACATTTCTTAAAAGTCTTGAAAAAGGGGGAGCAAAATATGGTTCCATAATGGTACTCTTTGATTTTTCAGACTTTGAAAAAGGTCAGGCTCTTAAGGGAAAATGCACTAGGATCTGAAATCTTCACGTCCTTGTATATGCCAAGCTCTTTCTGTTGTAAAGACCCAACTATTTTGCTTTGATGGTGATCCTATCCCCAGAAAAGCCTATGCAGGAAATGTAGGACAAATTTCACTAGCTTATGTAGTAATTAAGTGATGGGCTTTGCATGGTCAACAAAATAAATCTTGTCTGTTGATTTCTTTGTCCTTTCAGTCAATTAATGAATTTGAACCTCTTATGTTTCATGGTTATCATGTCTCTAGTGTGAAGCTGACGTAGATGATGATCCAGTACAAACAAGATAATTAAACCTGTCAGTCAGTGAATTCTGATATCCTCCAGGAACCATCCGAGCAAGTGCAGAGCATGCTTTGCTGTAATGCAAACCCCCTTTCTGAACATATGGTACCTTGAAGAAAACAGACTGCCTAGGCAATGCTATTGAATCGTATTAATGAACATGCATACCAGGCTCTGGAGTGTGTCCAGAGAAGAGCGACAAAGCTGGTGAAGGGGCTGGAGAACAAGTCTTACGAGGAGCAACTGAGAGAGCTGGGGTTGTTTAGCCTGGAGAAGAGGAGACCTCACTGCTCTCTACAACTACCTGAAAGGAATTTGTAGAGAGGAGGGTGCTGGCCTCTTCTCCCAAGGGACAGGGGATAGAACAAGAGGGAATGGCCTCAAGCTCCACCAGGGGAGGTTTAGGCTGGACATTAGGAAGAAGTTTTTCACACAGAGGGTCATTGGGCATTGGAATAGGTTGCCCAGGGAGGTGGTTGATTCACCTTCCCTGGAGGTGTTTAAGGCACGGGTAGATGAGGTACTCAGGAGCATGATTTAGAGATTGGTGGGAATGGTTGGACTGCATGATCCAGTGGGTCTCTTCCAACCTGGCTGTTCTATGATTCTATGATCTGTACACTCTAAGGTCATGGGCAGCTCCAACTAACACTGTTTGTAGAATAACAATAGTTAGTCTAACCCTTGATGTGCAGTTTTTTCTTATAGTCCGTGCCTATATGACACGTTCTCCCTCATGTCCCTCCTGTCCTAAGGAACAAGAAAGGTGGAAGAAGACCTCCTTCACATCTGTGTGATGTTGTTCACTTTTGCGCATAGCAGTCTGGTCACAGAAATATACTGTGCCTGATTTCTTTCTTCAACCAATGCCTCCTGAAACTTTTCATGATGTAAGGAGAAGACTAAAAATCATGAGAGCTAAAGCCCAAATAGAGCTCAAGTTGGCCAAGTCGGTGAAAGATAACAAAAAAATCCTTCTATAAATACATTAACAATAAAGGAGGACAGGAAAGAATATTAGGTCATTACTGGATGCAAATGGAACAACTCTGACAAAGGATGAGGACAAGGATGAGGTACTTAATGTCTTCTTTGCCTACCTAGTATTAGAGGAGCAGAACAAAGCTCCCATGATCGAAGAAGAGACGATTAAAGACTTACTTGCCCAGTTAGACACCCACAAGTCTATGGAGCCGGATGGGATTCACCCAAGGGTATTGAAGGACCTGACGGATGTACTGGCCAAACCCCTTTCTGTCATCTTCCAACAGTCCCAGAAGACTGGGGAAGTTCCCCTGGACTGGAGGCTGACGTTGTGCCCATCTACAAGAAGGGTCACAGGGAGGATCCAGGGAACTACAGGCCTGTCACTCTGACCTCAATGCCAGGGAAAGTCATGGAACAGGTCATCCTGAGTGCTATTATGAAGCACATGCAAGAGAACCAGGGGATCAGGCCCAGTCAACACAGATTCACAAAAGGCAGGTCTTGCCAAACAAACCTGATCGCTTTCTATGACAAAATGACTCGGCTGCTGGATGAGGGAAAGGCTGTGGATGTGGTCTTCCTGGAATTCAGTAAAGCCTTTGACACAGTTTCTCACAGCATTCTGCTACGGAAACTGTCAGTCTCTGACCTGGACAGGCGCACACTCTCCTGGGTGGAAAACTGGTTGGACAGCTGGGCCCAGAGAGTGGTGGTAAATGGAGTTAAATCCAGCTGGAGGCCAGTGGGGTTCCCCAGGGCTCAGTGCAGGGTCCAGCCCTGTTCAATGTCTTCATCTATGACCTGGATGAAGGCATTGAGTGCACCCTTAGCAAGTCTGCAGATGACACTAAGCTCTGTGGAGGTGTGGATCTGCTGGAGGGTAAGGAGGCTTTGCATAGGGACCTGGACAGGCTGGACCACTGGGCTGAGTCCAATGGCATGAGGTTTAACAAGGTCAAATTCCGGGTCCTGCACTTGGAGCACAACAACCCTATGCAGAACTACAGACTGGGAGAAGTCTGTCTAGAGAGTTGCCTGGAGGAGAAGGACCTGGGCATGTTGGTCGACAACCGACCGAACATGAGCCAGAAATGTGCCTAAGTGGCCAAGAAGGCCAATGGCATCTTGGCTTATATCAAAAAAGGTGTGAGCAGCAGGTCCAGGGAGGTTATTCTCCCTCTGTACTCAGCACTGGTGAGATCGTTCCTTGAATACTGTGTTCAGTTCTGGGTCCCTCACCACAAGCAGGATGTTGAGGCTCTGGAGTAAGTCCAGAGAAGAGCGACAAAGGTGGTGAAGGGGCTGATGAACAAGTCTAACGAGGAGCAGCTGAGGGAACTGGGGTTTGTTTAGACTAGAGAAGAGG
Organism: Coccyzus lansbergi; assembly: GCA_033558105.1. NCBI lineage: Eukaryota > Metazoa > Chordata > Aves > Cuculiformes > Coccyzidae > Coccyzus > Coccyzus lansbergi. The sequence goes on along the minus strand of JAUMJK010000237.1, from coordinate 787,380 downwards.
AGGCTGAAGGGAAAGCTTATTGTTCTCCACAACTTCCTGCAAGGTGGTTGTGGAGAGGAGGGAGCTGGCCTCTTCTCCCAAGTGACAGGAGACAGGACATGTGAGAATGGCCTCAAGCTCCACCAGGGGAGGTTCAGGCTGGATATTAGGAAAAATATTTTTCACGGAAAGGGTCATTGGGCACTGGAACAGGCTGCCCAGGGAGGTGGTTGAGTCACCATCCCTGGAGGTGTTTAAAGGACGAGTGCACGAGCTGCTGAGGGGCATGGTTTAGTGTTTGATAGGAATGGTTGGACTCAATGATCCTGTGGGTCTTTTCCAACCTTGTGATTCTGTGAAAAAGAGTGCCTGCCTACAGTTGATACACCAGAAGACTTAAGAGAGTTTTTGTGAGTTGAAAATAAAATTCAAGCTCTTCCTTCAACACTCATCCTCTACTTTACTCATCCTGCATGTTGCTTCATGACACTATTAATATGGGCAGAACTTCAGCTATGGAGAGTAGTAGCAAGACTCTAAGTGTGCTTATGTGTACAACAGAAAGCACTAGAATGTCAATGTGTATTGAAGAAGTCTGATTTGTGTGACCTGGTTGTTTACACTACCGAATGGTAGCATCTTGTAGAGGGCTTTGGGGACTTGAGACAATTGAATGACAAGCACCTCCCTTCATACCTGGCTACAGTAAATGAGTAATTCATGCTGAATAAACGTGTTCTGTAGCACATATTTGTTAGAGCCACTCTGGAAAACTTCAGAAAGTGAGGAAAAAGTCTTAGGAGTGTGGAGGATGATTTCAAACTACCTACAAAGCACAAGGATAGAGAGGAAGTTCTTTAAGCTTTTAGCTGCTCTTCAAAAGACTGATTCTTTAGGAACCATAAGCACTTATGTCTATATCTTTCATTTACTCCAGGAACTTCTTGTAGTCACTAAGTATTCTTTGTAAATGGAGAAAGTGTATTTTCCACATAAAATCAGAACAGTAAATGTAATTCAAGTGTCCATTGTTTCATTGTGGAAGTATGGGTGTTTGTGTGTTTTCCTTGCAGTTAGTTTAGGTGCCTGTTTTTCATTGTGAGTAGTTCAGAGCCCAGAGGAGATGAAGAGAAAACTTTTTTTTAAAGCCCAGGGGTTTATGTGTACTCATAGACCATAGCTTCCTCTTTTATGATATAATTCAAAACTGGAGAGATCTTTTTGTGCCTGGAACAGCCACCTCTATGAAGCCTCACTGTAGAGTCTTAGCCAAGGAAACACACGCTTTGCCTCAGCATGTCACTATTTCCATGGGTCAGGAAGGTGGCGTTTTAACTGGACAGACAGATACACAGTACACACAACCAGACTTTGAAAATGTGCTAGATTAATGCTTGCCCTTCCTCCGTCTTTCCTATCTTTATTCTTTTTATGTTGGCAAGTTCCTCTGTGGGGCAAACATCGGCTTTTGCTATCTGTTTCTGTGTATCCGGAATAACCCTGATCCTGCTTTTTATGGTAGAAGAGCTAATATAATAAAAAATACCTCCTACAGATGTTTTTTTATTTTTGTTTCAGATTTCAAATGTCCTTTCCTAGTCTGCAAAAAGCTGGCATTGTCCTGACTGAAATGCTATTGAAATCCCTATTTTGTTTTTCCTTTTCCTGATTCCATGTCCCCTAAATTGCAGGTAACGACAAGCCAAGTTAGTCCTCAAACTCCTTATTGTATATATCTTACAAAATGTCAAACCATCCTCATCGATGTTCTCACATTTGTTTTCCAGTACTGGACACAAATGCCCCATGTTTGCTTCTGTATTTCACTAGCTTGACTTACTTCTCTCAGAAGCTTTTGCAGATCCACAGCCATTGTAACTTCCACTTTTCTCTCTTTTTTAAATCTATAATACTAGAAGTTGGGCAGATCACTTCCTCTGTGACAATTTCTAGTAGTTTAATTTTTTTTTCTCACTTTATTTGGTTCCCCACCAATCAGAATTAGAGGGGAGAAGGGAAGATGGAGAAAAAGGAAAAGAAAAGCAATGAAAGAATAATTAAATCAATATACAATATTGATGGGGATACCTAAAGCAAATACATGTTACATTTCACTGGTTTATTAAGTTTTGAAAAACAGGTTTTCATCATCATGAAAATGCAAGAAACAGTTATAGAGATAAATACAACACAACAGCATGTCGAGGCTGTCGTCTTTATCACTAGGTTATAGACTTTAGGAACCTCCCAAAAGACTATTTCTTGATGCATCATTTATCAGGTCATTTTCTCCCTTTATTTTTGCAAATCTATAATTACAGATGCTCCTTGAGGAACTGTTGCATCTGAGTATTTAATTTCTAATTACTAACTAACAATTGTCAAAATAAATGAGCATCAGGAATGTCTCAGATGTGTTATTTATTGTGTTTATTGGAAACTCGTTAATTTGAAAAAAAAAGTTAATGTTAACAATTTGGAAAAACACTGAGGCCCTAATGTGTTTAATTTGCTGAATTTACTCTGACCATCAGAGGGCTAACAATAACTTCATATGTAATTTTAGATGTATATAGGCTTTCTTATCAGAATTAAGATGTGCACGTTCTTTTCCTAGATATCTCTTTGGAGTCAGTGGTGATTTCTCTCTTGTCAAAGTAATCTGAGACTTAGTAATCTGCAGCTAAATATTATAGTTTTCATAAATTAAATCTTTTTAGAATTCAGTCTTATCACATGATTGCTTAATTTACTGCTGCTGAAAGTCAATATATTAATTACTGCCAAGGAAGGGAATGAAATCAATTTAGCAGGATCACATTCAGGCTGATGTTAAAAATTGTAGTTTCTGTTTGATTCTTATTCACTACCATAGCTACAATGGTCACTGTCCAAAGCATAACAGATAAAGGACCACACTGCAAAACCAAGATTACAAATAGAACTAGTTTCAGAAAAATAAGAAGAAATAGTTTGAAAATATTTCTGGTGTTGTTCGGGCATTTTTCCTTTAGCAAGTTATAGGGCAGGCACTGTTATAGCACAGAAAGTTCCAGCTTAACTCAAAGCAGCACCTATAATTTATACTCAACATTAATGCCGATTAAGATGGCAATATGACAGTAGTTATTTTCTAAATATAATTGACAATAGCAATCTTATTAGATTGCAATTGGTAGGTAAACATTAGCAGTTTAAAGTGTTTAAACAGAAACCTGATCATTTATTTGTGTCAAATAAGAACTGTTTGGAAGATAATCACATTAAACTAAAAGTGTGACTGATAAACCCAGACTACATTTCACTGGTGTCCAACAATATCAGCTATGTATTAGTTTAGGATAATTATGTTACTTAGGGTTACCTGCAGGGAAGCAACACAAACATCTCTCAATCTAGATGTCTATACAATTTAATTCCCAGCACGTCAAGATCCAGATTCTCAAAAATTTCGTCTGCTTCAAAGCTATTTAGGAGTCTAAAACTCCCCCATTAAGTGAAAAGTAGTGGCTGCATAAATTCTTTTGGGTGTTTGAACTATTTAATCATTTCAGTAATACTTAGACCCATAGCTGCCTAGATCACCATGGAAACTTTAATACTTAATTGTGATAACCAATGGAGCATAAAAAATGAATTCGATACATATTATCAGATCTTGAGGTAACTGATTCTCTAAGTGTGCCTTAAGAAACAAGTTCTGAATAAAAAATTTGCCTCACCAAGGCAGAGGTGCACAGATGCCACATGAAGGAATGTGAGCACCCTGATTTTATGAAGGTCAGTATGTTAACCCTGATTGCTGCATAGACACTGTGCTGCTAGGAGAAAGCTTTGGATGATGAAGGAAGTTGCAGGACAGGAGACCTGATACAAGACAAGGAATATTAAAAGATGACAAGACAAGGAATATTAAATGATGTCTTGCAAAGCTTTTGTAGGTCTTGAGATCTTCTCCATATTTGGAATGAGTTTCTGGAAGCATTATGACATGGATGAGGCACAAAATAAAACCTACAAAACAGAAAGAGCTCAGTATTTGTGGTCTTAAAAATATTGTGGGACTTCACACATGCAACAACTTGTTCCCAACCAGTGATGAAAGCTTGTGTACAACATGGATCTGTGTGAGATTTTTTTTCTCAAAACAAAGACTTTTCTTTCTCATTTATACCTGGGTCAAAGCTCCATGTTGTTGCTCTTCAGAGAGAACCCACAGAAATACTCAGCCCACGTCTCCAGTCTGGTCTGTGAGGAGAGTTAGGGGTTGTTGCCTGCTCAGAAGATGAAAATAGTTTGGCCTGTGCTGCTTGTGAGATGTTTTGATTCCAAATCATTACTCTGTGTGTATTGCCTTCTCTGTCAGACACAATTTTAGACCCACAAAGGTCTTGCAGCAGCTAAATCACTGATCCCCCTGAAGGGCAGGAGTATTTGGGTGTAAGCAGCTCCTTTTCTTGCTTGATGATTCAATCTGGATAATGAGTTATTGTTTGTTGACTCCAAAGGAATTGCACGACACATTGTGTTGCAGATGTCATTGTCAAGGAGATTTTTTTATTTTCAACAGCTTTGTTTTTGGGGAAGAAAGACAAAGTAGTAAACAACATTTATTGTTGGTAGTTAACAGAGTTATTCCTGGGAGCAAAAAGTGCTATGAAGTTATGAGCTGGATAACAGTATTGGGTACATTGTTAGTGCTTTGTTATTTAGTTTCATGTAGTAATAGATTTGCAAATGGGAATAAGAGGGTTCTTTAGTTAGAAGTTTTGAAACACATTTAATTGGGAAATGTTGAAATTATATATTGTTTTAGTAAGCTCTTTTGCAGGGAAACCAGTTGTTATTATTATTATTACTAAATTTTCAAATGTAGAAATATTCAGAGAATAAATAAAAATCATGAGAATGCTATAAATTTCAAGGCATCAACATTGGAATGCAACTTTCTTGCATTTTAATATACTTACATAGGCACACTTGGTAAAAACCTTGTATTTATGTGGAATTTAAGGCAAAATCACACTCTATAAAGTAAATACAGGTTTTCAATAATGAAAGGCTTCTTTCCAGACTCGCTGAGGTCATTTGTAAAACTCCTTTTAGCTTTGCTATAAGTGATATCAGCCACTTCAGTTGAAGTAGGATCTGGATTGTTGAGAAAAACAGAACAAAAGGGGGTATTTTTTGGATGAAATTATTAATGGCTGGTGAAGCAACAAACAGAATAAGGGAACAGATAGGAAAAGAGTGAGTAGAAACTTCTCAGGGGTGCTTAAAATTAGAAGCATGATGAAAACTTTAAAGACCTGCCTGCCTGCCTACCTGTCTTCCTACTTTCTTCATTGCTTTGCTTCCTTCCCACCTCTGTCCTGTGATGTAGAGTGTAAGGAAGAGGAAATTTAGAGTGAGCAAAACCTGCCTCATCATGCTTGTACTTTCCTCAAAAATCTCATTATGAAAGTCTGTAACATGTCTGAATTCTGCAGAATCAGGAGAGACATCAAAAGCAGAGTACCCTGGTTGCTAATTACCTTGTGCATCTGCTAGTTCGTCTCTGGAGGTTTAAGTGGAGTCCATTTGGCTTTCACTCAATTGTTTTCCCTCAGGATATCTCCATGAAGTGCCACTCATGAATATCCAAACAAGAGATTAAGACTCATTTGTTTTTTTTTCATTGGTTATATTTTTTGGGTGGGAGGGAAAGGGTATTGTTTGTTTGTTTGTTTGTTTATGTTTGGTTTTCCAGTTCATGTTCAGAAATAAAATTATCAAGAGTAAAAATTGTAGGCTTCATGGCATGAGATGATGCCTTGGAAGAAGGAGAAAAGAAACCTCCTTCTTACAGAAGTGTCATAGACAGGCAGTTTTTCTTCTATGTAATCTGCCTGTGAATAATGTTCCCTTTGAAGATTGAAACGGTTTGCAGATTGGTCAGAGGGAAACTTCATTCAAAACAAAAAAAAGTGTCAGACCACACAACTTCGTTCACTGACAAAAAATACTAGGATGTTTTAAAATCATTAATCTTATGGTTGCATCCCTCTGCAAAGAAGAACAAAGATACACATTTTAGTTGGTGGCTTGGCTTGCTAATGGAGCTTTTTGACTGGCTCATATGGAAGGCCAGATAAGAAATCTGCATAATCCTTTCCATTATATCTTAAAGGTCACTTTTTCACTGGCTCCTCGTAGTTTTCTTTGTCATGTTATTCTTGCATTGCTTGAGGAATTTCAGGTAACAAGTTTCAGAAAGTAATTTGTACATGCTCACTAGCAAATTGTCTTGCCAAATTAAAGAATAATAGATGTACTAACATGTATAAACAGAAAGACATACAATAGGTATTTAATCCACATCTTTAACTCACCTGCTCAGAATATGGCCAAACAATAAATTAACACTGTAAATCAACAACTGAATTATTTTCCTTTATTTTGACCTAATAAGTGCATATGGTACTTCAATAATATAAAACAAAGTACTTCACAGGCATTATAAAAATTTCCACAGGGAACAACATCTCTGTGGTTAAATTATTCTAAGAATTAGTTTAATAAATGATACACTACAGTCTCATATTTGAAACAGTTTGTGTTTAAGTTGTAATCACTCTTTCAATCAAACCAGAGCACAACTGCAAATTAGTAATGTAGGAGACCACCTAATAAAGCCTGAATTTCAGTATTTATAGATTTCTTGTAAATAACTTTAATTAAAATTAAACTTGATATTTAATCACAGAAAATACCAACATATTTAAAACCCATATCCCTTTGAGGAAACACATTTACAATTTTCCAAAGAAACTCAGTGTTCACCAAGACAAACCATTCAGAGAATGTTAAATTATTACAGCTTTCCATACAATATAATTGGATCTTCCCTTATTTTTAAATTCTATTAATAATGTAACTATGGACCACAAAATATGGTGGTTTGTGTACTGGGGGAAATTTGGTGGACTTTTTACAATCATAGATTTAAATTTTTCAACATGAAAAAGTCAAACTTAAGAATATATCATCATCTTTTCAGATTTAGAAATAAGCTGAATGGTTGTGATAATCATATAGAGATGTGAGCCTGAAGATTGATCTCATATGCAGAAAATACTGCAGTGTGTTACAAAAATGGAAAAAGTGAACGGTGAGGAATCAATACCTGGAGGCACAACAGATACTTCAGATTTAGAAATTTAGTAGCATTGATTAAAACACAACTGTTCAATATCACACCCAGGGGAATCATAACTGTTTTCAGGAAGAATAAAATATTCTATGCAATATCTGAGAAACAAGAGAAGAAAACAAAAATTATTAAAACAAATACTAGGATTTTTTTTTATTACCCAGATCTTTTTACAACCCGAGAACATAAAACTACAGAAAGTGAAAGTGAGGGTCATTAAAGCATGTTCCTCAGCACAGCATAGACATTCCATTAGTAGCCAATGTCATTAGGGTGGGAGTCTTATTTTTGAGTTTAAAACAAAAACAGACAGTTACATACTCCAGGTTCTGCTCAGGAGTCTAACTTAAGTCATCTGGTGTGGATATATCCTAAATATATTCTGAGATAAAAGCAGAGTTGTCCCTATTTCCCTCTAGACCCCACTGAAATAGATGGAAATGGGATGTATTATAGATTGCAGACTGGCTGTCACCCTGCCTCCAACTCTTATTTTCCTGTTTCTTATTCTTTAAATTTTTTTTCATATTTTCCTTATTTTTTTCTACAATGAGAGGTATTTGATGGTAAACTATATTAGGATAGCTGAAGACGTTTCAGCTCACAGCTGTTTCCAGTGTTCATATATCTGGACTGGAGACTGGCTGATGTAGTTCCTATTTACAAGAAGGGTAGCAGGGAGGATCCCGGGAACCACAGGCCAGTCAGTCTGACCTCAGTGCCAGGGAAAGTCATGGAACAGGTGATCTTGAGTGCTATCATGAAGCACATGCAAGAGAACCAGGTGATCAGGCCCAGTCAACATGGGTTTACCAGAGGCAGGTCCTGCCAAACCAACCTGATCGCCTTCTATGACAAAGTCACTCGGCTGCTGGATGAAGGAAAGGCTGTGGATGTGGTCTTTCTGGACTTCAGTAAAGCCTTTGACACAGTTTCTCACAGCATTCTGCTACGGAAACTGTCAGCCTCTGGCCTGGACAGGCGCATACTCTCCTGGGTGGAAAACTGGCTGGACAGCTGGGCCCAGAGAGTGGTGGTAAATGGTGTTAAGTCCAGTTGGAGGCCAGTGACAAGCGGGGTTCCCCAGGGCTCAGTGCTGGGTCCAGCCCTGTTTAATGTCTTCATCAATGACCTGGATGAAGGCATTGAGGGTATCCTTAGCAAGTTTGCAGATGACACAAAGCTGTGTGCAAGTGTCGATCTGCTGGAGGGTAGGGAGGCTCTGCAAAGGGACCTGGACAGGCTGGACCACTGGGCAGTGTCCAACGGCATGTCCTGGCTTGTATCAGAAATGGTGTGACCAGCAGGTCCAGGGAGGTGATTCTCCCTCTGTATTCAGCACTGGTGAGGTCGCTCCTTGAATATTGTGTCCAGTTCTGGGCCCCTCAGCACAAGAAGGATGTTGAGGCTCTGGAGCAGGTCCAGAGAAGAGCAACGAGGCTGGTGAAGGGGCTGGAGAACAGATCCTATGAGGAGCGGCTGAGAGAGCTGGGGTTGTTTAGCCTGGAGAAGAGGAGGCTGAGAGGAGACCTCATTACTCTCTACAAGTACCTGAAAGGAGGTTGTGGAGAGGAGGGAGCTGGCCTCTTCTCCCAAGTGACAGGGGACAGGACGAGAGGGAATGGCCTCAAGGTCCGCCAGGGGAGATTTAGGCTGGAGATTAGGAGGAGGTTTTTCACGCAGAGGGTCATTGGGCATTGGAATAGGCTGCCCAGGGAGGTGGTTGATTCACCTTCCCTGGAGGTATTTAAGACACGGGTGGATGAGGTCTTGAGGGACTTGGTTTAGTGTTAGATAGGAATGATTGGACTAGAAGATCCGATGGGTCCCTTCCAACCTGGTTGTTCTGTTGTTCTGTTGTTCTGTTGTACTGCTCTGGCATCTGTGTTGTGCCCCAGGGAGGAACGTGGGGTCTCTCAGGGTCATGAAGTGGGGATAAAATAGCTGAAAGGAGCTCAGGACTCAGCAGGGGATGTGAAAGAGCAAGGACCTTCTGTTGCTGTGGAGAGGGTGACACAAAGGAAAAGGCTCTTTTAGGTGCCTGAAAGAGACGACAGTCCCATTTTGTGTTTTTTTGTTAAGTTTCAATTTGAAGCTGTTCAATGTTTTTTTTTAAGAGAAGAAGTGTCTGTGTGTTTAAAAAAACAACCAAAGTAGGAGTAGGACAACCTGTAAGGGTAAAAGTTAATGTACTTCCATCACTTTTGTCATCAGAGATTCTTGAAATGGAAGCAATAGAACAGATCCTGTAGCTCCAGAAATTCTATGTACATCTCCACAACACTGGATAGTAATATCTTATAGATAAGGTGATGTTAGGCAGATACCAGATTTGGAAATTCCATCGTGTCCTTAAAAAGGACTCTTGCATTTAATTCTCTGCTTTATTTTGAGCTTTTCATCTTATTCTCTGGATTATTTCACTTAGAAGAGACATTTTTGTCTGTTCAGTTTTATAAGATCGCGGATTTACTTGTCTGACTGTGCTGTCGTAGAAAAATGACTGAATAGCATGATCTGCTTTGTGTTTGTGTCCTCATTACTCAGTAATTCAAAGAACTGGAATACATCACAGTAATGTGATTTTCTATAGTTACTTGTGTCATCTCCCCCCATCTCCCCATCACCCCCCAATCTCCTCGCATCTCTCCCATGTCCCCCATCTCCCCCCATCACCCCCATCTCCCCCATCTCCCTCATCACCCCATCTCCCCATCACCCCCATTACCCCATCTCCCCCATTACCCCATCTACCCCATCTCCTCCCATCTCTCCCCATCTCCCCATCACCCCCCAATCTCCCTGCATCTCCCCCATCTCTCCCCATCACCCCCATCTCTCCCATCTCCCCCATCTCCCCATCTCCTCCCATCTCCTCCCAATCTCCCCATCACCCCCTAATCTCCCCATCTCCCCCATCACCCCCGACTCCCCCATCTCTCCCATCAGCCCCCAATCTCCGCCATCTCTCCCCCAACTCCCCCATCACCACATCTCCCTCATCTCCCCATCTCCCCATCTCTCCCCCAACTCCCCCATCACCACATCTCCCTCATCTCCCCGTCACCCCCATCTCCCTCCATTTCCCTCATCACCCCATCTCCCCATGGATTGGACTCCATGGTCTGGTGGGTCTCTTCCGACCTGGTGATTCTGTGGTTCTCTGATTCTAAATGCAGGGCACCTGGGCTCTCTTGGAGACTCCTCCCTCCCCAGGTGTTGCTGCTTTGCCCTCTCCAAGGGATCCCTTTTTCTTCCCGGGGAGGGGACCAACAGCCTCTAGCTGTGCCCGGACGGGCTGTGGGGGAGGGATGCATCTCCTGGCATCACTGCTGCTCTGGCATCACCGGTGAGTCCCCGTGGCACACCCTGCATCCCATGGGAGTGCTGGGGGTGGGGGAAGAAAGGCCACCAGACCCCCCAGCCAGGTAGGCAGGTAGGGATGATTGGGAGGGTTGGTGGCTGCTCTAATTTCACCTCTCAGCAGGGCTGACCCCTCTGTGTGCCCTCGGGCTGTGAGGAATTATCATTCTGGGGTGGGTGATGGGTCAGTGGTGGGACAGAAGCCCTTTGGATTGGAGCTCCTTGCTTGGTGAACTGGGGGTCCCTGTTGTGTGCCTGCTGAGGGACATGAGTTGGTGTTTGATAGGAATGGCTGGACTTGATGATCCAGTGGGTCTCTTCCAACCTGCTGATTCTATGATTCTGTAACCAAAGTACAGAGGCTCACAGCTGGCAACAGCTTTGGCACTGCTTAAGAAGTTCCTGAATTACATATTTTATGACAGTGCAGGAAAAAAATCCCTCGTACTGTTCTGTTTAATATGTTGGGCCACAGTCTGCAGCATGTCCTGTGTCAATTCAGGACCTGCTCAACTCTCTCTTCCAAAGAGTGCTGGCATCTGTCTTACAAAGGATGGACAGACGGAGATATCCTTCCTAAGTACATTATGGGAATCTAACATTTTTTGGCTCACACATTAAGTGAATTCATAGAGAAAGAGGAATATAGTCCTTCTACACATATTTATGACTGGCACAGGCATTTCTGTGTTTTTGGAGTCTCTCAGATCTTCCTCCAAGCAAGCATGACTCTGTATTTCCAAGCCTCTAAATCCCTGTATACATCTGTCCTAGGACAAAACTCACCCCTTGGGTATATATTCACACCACAAACTTCAGAGTCATGGAAGAGATTTGAAACCTGGGTGAGGCTGACATGTTAAAAATGTCCATTACAGGATTCTTAACTTCCATCAGTTTCTTCTTTTTTTATTGACTACAGAGGGAACTTTGTCATCCCATTATGTTCTCTGAACACAGCTGGCAAGATTATGAAGCAGATGGGAGGAATAACCACCTCTGTCACCTTACACATACATCAACCTCCTTAGTATCTTGAATAGGAGGGGTAAGTGTTGCAGATTAGGGCTACATGAACAAGCAGCCTAACAAAGCAGTGCTGTGTTGAGGGTGGTAGGAGACACTGTCTAGTCTCCTTCTGGTCTGAATTCCTCCACATAGCCTTTCTATATATGAGGAAATTAAAAAAACAAGGAATCATAGAATGATAGAATCATATAATCACCAGGTTGGAAGAGACCCACCGGATCATCGAGTCCAACCATTCCCACCAAACTCTAAACCATGCCCCTCAGTACCTCACCCACCCACTCCTCAAACACCTCCAGGGAAGGTGAGTAAACCACCTCCCTGGGCAGCCCCTGCCAGAGCCGAACTTTATGAAGTATTTCCAGCAGGTAATTTTTAAAGTTTCTTTTTCCCCTAATATTTTTTTACCTCATCAAAAAAATAACAAACAATCTCAGATAATATTATCATAATGTTTTTCTCATTGCCATGTGTAATAATACAAAATCAAAAATGGACATATCTTAGTATTTATGTTTGAGAGTTCAGTTGTGAACCTGTCAGATTCTTATGAAGTATTTTTGCAACAAAAAATATCAATATTTGTCATTTATACAGCACAACACTATTCACTCCTGTAGTGCTTTCAAGTTATTACCTAATCAGTCTTCAAAGTGTCCATGTGCAGCAAGATTAATTTCTATCCTCATTATTCAAATTATCTACATTATAAGGAAATACATCTTTGGGATCTCTAACCAACTTGGTTACACACAAAAAGTTTGGATAAATACCCAAGTTGAAATTCTTTGCTAAAATCAATGAGAATTTTGAGATAGACATCAGTAGCGTTAGCCCTTCACATCCATGTTTGCATTATTCATGTGAGGAGAGCCAACACAAACTGCACTTCTTATAGGTTCCTGCTATTATAAACTACATCTATATAGCAGAATAAAAGAGGTGGCATAACCTGCGTAGTAGGATTAGAGGGGTGTTCAGGGTGGAGGAAGAGAATTCTTGCCACTGTTTCTTAATAGGACTGGTCTCTGAATGCAAACACTACCGATAAGCATGCTTATTGATATGCAGCAAAACCATGCCAGGGATTATGCTAACAAGTAGGGGGTAATAATGATGCCAAAGCTCAGTGTGGGACACTGTTTTATCCAGTGGGTCAAAAGCAGCCTTGGATACAGACTTCTATTCTCCTTAAAAAAAGAGATGGACCAAATCCAGCCCCAAGCTGAACATCCCTCAGCTTTCCAATAGAAATAAGTTCAAAATCCACTAAAATATTCAGATAATATTTTTTTCCTCTGACTTCTGCTAGTGCTCTGGACATTCAGTGGTCTGTACCTAAATGTCTGATTTTAGTCATTGAAGGAAAATACAGTATAAATTTTTGGGAAATAAAATACATGAGAGGATTTTACTGTAGAGGTTCAGTATCATTTCCTCTTTATACTTCCAGCAAAAGGCTTACAATATCAACTTGCAGACATAAAAAATGCAATGCAAGTTACAGTAAGTAGAGATAAATGCCTTCTTTAGCTTTACTGAGTTAAATATGCTTCAGTTGAAAAACTGGCTCAGAGTAGTAGACTGGAAGAGGATCACGACCATATATATGAGACTGTGAGACATTAACAGCTTCCTTCCATTCTCATTTTCCTAGTCCCTTAAAATGTCTGAGACTTTTTTAGGGAAGTTTCTGTCAGAATCACAGACTTGTGGAATGGTTGATGTTGGAATGGAGCTCTGAGGGTCATCTGGTCCAACCCCAGAGTTCAAGCAGAGCCTCGTAGAACCAGTTGCTTAAGACTCTGTCCAGATGGCTTAGGAACATCTCCTAATATGGAGACTCCACAACCTATCTGGGCAAATTATGCCAGTGGCCAGTCATCCTCACAGCAAAAAAAAACCACTTTCCTGATATTCAGATGGAACCTCTTGTTTTTGCATCCACTGTTTTTGTGCCGTCTCTAGGCCTCAGGAAAAAGAGACTATGTCATGGCTTTGTCATATCTATCATTGCCATGATGGTCTAAGGATGTGGGCAAAATGAGATTCATATGCAAAAGTGTTTTATTAGATCAGCTGGTATAGTTGGAAAATGAAAGACAAAATTTTTGGTAAACAAAGCCCCCTTTACAACTGAAGTAGATCTTCTCAGGCAAAACCAAAGTTGACTTGCTGCTATTTACCCTAATAGCACTGCAGTTTTTATTGCCCATGGATTGTCTTGGAAGCTGACTGAATAAAGCAAAGCTACAAAGACTACTTTACATGTACAAATATTACCACAATCCTTCTTGAGCAGAAGCATGTAAGACCCTGGCTAATGCAGAAAAGAAAAATCAAAAAGGAAGAGTCTTTGACCCTTCTTTTTGAAAAGAGATATTTTTCATAGTGAAAAGGTTTGACAGTTTGTCTTGTCCAGGCACAATGATGTAAATCAACAGCCTTCAAATAAACCTCAATTTGTGAGCATCAGGTTTTTGTATCTCTGCCTAATAAATGCCTTTTTGGTCTGCAACTGAAAGATATAAAATTATTAACTGAAATCTGAGAAATTATTCCTGCTGTCATCTTGGTAGGGTGGCAAAGTTTTGAGTCTAGATTTCTTGGCCAGATTAGAATTAATTCAGCACAGTACTGCTGATTTCAATTGAGTTATGCTGAATTATACCATCATCACTGAAAGAATAATCCGCCCTGGAAACGGCAAAAGTATTGTGCCATGAAAGTCACAACTTGATTAGAAATAATCTTTTGGAAAGAGAGAGTCAAGATAATTTTGATAAATATAAAAATTGAAATAGTGTTTGGTTTAATAAAGGATTTAATCTTTCTCTCTTTCTTAAGATGCACATTCAGAAAAGAATTCTTATCACAATTCTTGTAATTTGAGGGTTTTGAAAAAAAGCTGAATAAATTTTGAGGAAATACATATGTGCTTGAAGTGTTTTATTTTCAGTTTTACATTACTAATAATTCTATAAAAGGCTATATTGGTATTTAAACATTCCCATTAACTCATAAAAATTAAATTTAATAGTTGTTGATATAGGATTCTTCCAAAGATAAGGAGGTTATCAATACTGTTCTAACTGGGTGAAATGAGGAGAAAATGCTTATTGTAAACCCTCAGAAATATTTTTTTTTCCTGTGAAGGTAAGATGTTTCACTCTTCTCTTTCTTCAATTTTCCTGCATCTTCCTGGAAGGTATTATAAACAAGCAACATAACTCTGTTCATATATTATTCCTTAGTAGTTGCAGACTTTGTAAAATGGTTTGAGAGGCTTGATTTAGAAGCATATGTAACTATTTCATCTTAAATGAAAAATGTGTGTGAGCTAGTTTGTAATTTCTTTGTAACTGAGATTTTGCACAATTGTTCTAATCAACTTTGTTTAGAAATGCGTTAAATTCATGAGGCCATAGGCAAAACATGAAACTAATTTATTGATTTATTTACATGGTGACCAATAATTATTAAATCTCTTCTGAAAACTTCCTTTTTCTTCACCCGAATAGATACCAGCACCAAAAATATGGATGTTTAAGATAGAAAGAGTCTCTACAATGGTTGAGAGGAGTCAGCAAAGGTATAAGGCTAGTTAACAATAACAACACATAGCACAGATTAATGAGGGAGTCAAGTAGCAAGAGAGAGGACACAGAGTTTTTCTGAAAATATACATAGAGGAGATGTACAGGGTCCTTAATTATAAGGTTTAATTATTCTGAATTACCTGCAGGTTATATCATAGAATCACCAGGTTGAAAAAGAGCTCTGAGATCATCAAATTCAACAATATCTACCTGCCACTAATCCATATCCTTAAGTACGTTGTTTACTCATCTTTAAAATACCTCTAGGGAAAGTGACTCTATCACCTCCCTGGGCAGCCTGTGCCATTGTCTGACGACCCTTTCAGTGACAATTTTTTTCCTTATGTCTGATCTGAACCTCCCCTGGCACGGTTTGAGGCCATATGTAGAAAAAGTAATTCAGTAATTTATGTCTGCAGTTTGACTTCTGATACCCCATGGTAATTTTGGGTTTCCATTCAGCTGAAGCCTTAGGAAGAAGCTTAAATAATGCTACTATCCATGCTTATGCAACTACATCCTGCATTTAGCCTTTCCAGTTAGTGAGTCAAAAGGTAGAATTAATTTCTCCTGTCATTAGCCATTGGTGTGCAGCCTAAGCAGATCATAGAGTGCTCTCTCCAGTCAAAGGAAAGAGAATAGTTTCTACAGAAAATAATTCATTCACCCTTAATTAAGTACTTAAGATTATGGGACAGGAATAAGCCACACTTTGTGTGTGCCTATCAGTCACTAGTGATACAAATGACTACCTTTAATAGTGTACTTAATTGCGAATGTCTCAGGCTCCTGTGACTTTCTCCACAAAGCTCCCATCCTCTTAATATAGTGCATATGATATGCAGGACCTCAAAGAATCTGTGTTACAATGTGTTTTGTGGCCTTTCAGTAATTTCTTCAATCACTTCAAATCAGACATTAACAGAATAATGTTCTCTTGTAATTCGCTACTCCATCTCTTCTTAGTTGCAAAGTTTGTGGGCAAAATTAATTAGTTAACCCCTACCATTGCTTTTCTTTCCTCCCACCCCCAAATAATATTGGACATCAATAAATTCCCAGGGTACCCTGAATATTTTCCTTTTAAAACCTGGATTTTTAACTTTCTGTGCTCAGTGGTTAATATCGCCCTTTTCTGTTCACAAGTAGCAAATTAGTCTTGACAAACTACTATCTGGCACACACTTACATATTATAAGGAAAGCTAGTCCCACCAGCTACCTTTGTGAATCATACCAATAATTTATTAAAAAAAGAAAAAAGGGAGGTTTGTTTGATTGAGCTGGTTTTGTAAAAGTGACTGTAACTGAGATGAATGATCTCAATAAAGATGGAGAAGGAAACAATAGGATTGTTGATTAGTTCTGGCATTATTTCAGTAGGGATTTACACCTGACTGACCAATCCCTGGCTCTCTCAAATACTGATATTACACAAATTATCCCCTAAACTCTGGGAATTTCTCTGTTTCTAAAAATATCTTCAGATAAAGTCAGTTATGAAGTTAATTAACTAATTATTTGAAAATTTCCTGAGTTCAAGTTACCTGAAGTTACTTTTTGGAAAATATTTAATTTAAAGAGCCTGTGCTTTGTTCTATTACTCTTAATGTATTATGCTTAGTTTTATTATTGAAGTAAAGCTTTCTATTCTACCCTTACTATTTCAGATCATGAAAACTGCTCCACTATTTGTAATTCATCTGCAATTCATTTGTAATTCTAATTTCCATCAGTTCATTTTTCCCAGGATAGCTTTTTTTAATACCATACTAGTTTCTTTAACCATATTATCATTGACTCATTTGCCTCTAGTATCAGTCACTGACAGATTTTAATTTGAAGTGAATATTCACTGCCCTTTATGTTCTCATTTTCAACCTCATCTGTATTTTTAAGCATTTTAAAAGTGTTAACACATCAGATGGATTTTGCTCAGGAGAACTTGCTTTGCTCACTTTTGAGAAATGTCACATTGGGGTATTGGCTCACATGCCTAGAAAAAAATCTTCAATAAGATCTTACACTTAAATATTTCCAGTCAGTTTTTGCCAATAATTGAATTAATCTTTTGGAAACTTTCTTTTTCAAGATCTGTTTTTATGAATGTTGGTTAGGCAGGCATCACAACCTGGTTGCACAAGAGAACAACAACCAGATTTGTTAGTTGGTGCTAGCTTAATACTTTCATTGTGACCACCATAAGAAGATCTTTTCTGTCCAAAGCAGGTACGTGTTATTCTACCAAACATGTTTCCACCACTGCTTCTTGCCCTAACCAGCTTCTGATCAGATTCCTTCTTTTCATAACCCTCTGGGAACATTAACAGATTTCCAAGAAAGCTATTTTGGAAAATCTCTTCTGTTGCTTGCTGTAACACCACAGTGGACTTCTGTCAAAAGCAGGTCTTCCAGATGACCACAATATTTTGCTCACTCTTGTTCAATAAGTGAATAACTATTTTTGCACAGACCTCTGCTAAGTACAAAATAATTTTTGATGAGTAAGTAGTTTGTCAGTCTGTGTGATTCTATGATAACAATAATGGGCTGGCCTTGCGGCTGGCCATCAGATCAAATGTCTCCTCATTCTTGAGTGAAAATATACCTATGTTCTTGCTGAATGCTCTTTGAGTCATAGAATCACCAGATTGGAAGAGACCCACTGGATTGAGTCCAACCATTCCTATCAAACACTAAACCATGTCCCTCAAGACCTCATCCACCCGTGCCTTAAATACCTCCAGGGAAGGTGAATCGACCACCTCCTTGGGCAGCCTGTTCCAGTGTCCAATGACCCCTTCCGTGAAAAATTTTTTCCTAATGTTCATCCTAAATCTAGATAGAGCAATATAGATGTGATGGAGAGGCGTCATGAAGCCTAAGCTTCCTAGGCCAGCTATTGAGAGGGCCAAAGGAATCCTGAACCCCCTACAGACTTATTTTTTCAAATCAGAGCAATATGTAGAAAGAGAGGGCAAAACTGTGAGTTCTGAGAGGATATAAGAAAAGAGGTCAAGGTGTGAAATGGAATATGAGAAAAAGCCACAGTGTTTGAATTAATATTCCTTCAGATTCAATTAGCAGATGAGCCTGAGGAAAGAAGACATACTGGTGCCATTCAATATTGCCTTTTCTTTCCAGTTAAATGAGGTTTACTAACTGGCTATGTGTGGATTGGGTGAATCAGAAAGTTCTGCTGTGTTACACACAAATTTTAGATATAATCAGGTGTAGCAATGTTTTCAGATGCCCTTTCAGCCGCCTGTTTCTGCTTCTGCTGTAGCTAAAGTGAGATTAGTACAGACTTGGAGAGATGGAATGAAGATGCCTCAGAATTGCTTGGAATCAGGGTTGCTCCTGAATCACCTTAGATGGTACATCTCTGGACAGATGTGAAGATAAAGGTGTTAAAGAACATGAGAACTTCAGAAAAGCTAGACATTAAGTCCCTATGAATCTCCTTGAGTGATAAGAATCTTGCTGACCTGTGAGAAAACACTTTGTACATGTATAACTATTAAACTCCCTTAACCTTCAGATTCTGATGTTTACATCTGACCCACCTGTGAGGAAATAGTTCCTGGCCCACTCTAATTCCTTTCTCTGCCTGGAAATTTCTTGGAAGAGAGCCATTGAATCTGAACCATGACCAGAGATATGTTTAACAATTTAATGTTGTAAACAATACCATTTAAAAGATGTTTAAGGTCCACTTCCTGGAAATGCTTTGTGGTGCTGTTTAATTTATCAGTGTAGATAGACCCTGTGAAGCATCGTAGAAACTGTAATTGATCCGGACAGACCCACACAGAAAGGAGAAAAAAGCCCAGAGACACTGCATTTTCTCTTCCTTGTAAAAAAATATTGTGATTCAATTATTCAAATGAATTTATATCAGAGGAAATTGGCAATAAATATTTAACTTCAGTTGAAAGTAATTTCAATTGGTAGCTAACATTTTCCATTAAAATTAACACAATTTACTGGCCATGACATTTTTTATGAAAAAAATATTATACAAATTTCCAGCAGAAATATTTTATCAAGTAAGAGTGTTTACACCTAAGCCTATGCTGAGATTGTTCTTTGTGATACTTCCACATAGAATCATAGAGTCAATAGGTTAGAAAAGACCTCTGAGATCATCAAGCCAGCTGTACCTGTCCCCTACTAAATTATGTCCCTAAGCACTTCATCCACCTGCCTTTTAAACACCTCCAGGGACAGAGACTCAACCACCTCCTTGGGCAGCCTGTTCCAGTGCCCAATAACCCTTTTGGTAAAGAAATTTTTCCCAGCGTTCGATCTGAACATCCCCTGGCAGAGCTTCAGGCCATTCCCTCTTGTCCTATCACTTGGAAGAAGAGACCAGCATCCATCTCCCTACAACCTCCTTTCAGATAGTTGTAGACAGTGATGAGGTCTCCCCTCGGCCATCTTTTCTCTAGGCTAAATAACCCTGTTCCCTCAGCTGCTCCTCAGGAGACTTATTCTCCAGCCCCTTTAACAGCTTTGTTACCCTTCTCTGGACATGCTCCAAGACCTCAATTTCTTTCTTGTAGTGAAGGGCCCAAGTCTGAACACAGTAGTTGAGGTCTGGCCTTGAATAGCACAGTTCACTGTCCCATTTTCTTCAGAGAGCTTCAGGACTTACTGTGGTATGAGGTCACTTCTGAAGATATACCAAGAGCAGGCCAGCATCATATACACTTGTCAACTGTGCAGTATCAACTAGGATACTATACAGTTCTCTTACTTTTTAGAGATTATAATAATTAGCTTTTTCAGCACCTCAAGTTTCTCAGACTATCCTTCCTTCTGTGTTGCAAATACCAGTGCTTGTTAAATGAACTTCATTATAAATGGATTGCTTATGCTTTTAGGAAAAAATCCAGAATTATCAAAGACTACATATGAAGGCTGAGAGCAGGAGGTGCGTCAGTTAAGACTCCATCTGGAAAGGCAACGCATGCATATGGAGAAGAGATCATAACCTGAAGATTAACATGACAAAGTACTGCTACCGATTTTTAACTGGAAAGACAGTATTGCTTTCAGCTCAGATGATAAATTAGATGATGATTCACATGCAGGGTTAATGGTAATGCTGATGGTGTCAGAAGCATGCAGTAATTACAGCTGTGAAGATGAGCTCTGATCGTGTGGCTGGTACAACAACTAATTATTTAATGCTGCTGGAAATTCTTTTGAAAACACTGAAGCCTGACACCCAAATAAGGAACTCTGAAATCATCTTCTGTCTTTCTGTTTAACACTTGTTAACCTCTTTAACCTCAGTGTCAACAGGCACCTCGTTTTTGAAAACAGGCAAGGAAGTAAATACTCAAAAAGTAGAAGCAGGATACCTGAAGGTCTGGTCACACCTAGTCCCCATATGTAAGGTTGGTTCTGTCCTTGGGACCAACCATATGTGATTGGGAAAGCCACTGGTCTCAAACACAGCAGATAAGTGAAATGTCATCAAAAAGTGTTTGCAGGATTATGAAGCTGTTCAAAATAATCCCTTTACAAATTACCAGTCATTCCTATTTTTTACTTAAAATTCCTTTGCTTTCCTTTATTTTCCTTTGACTTTGGAGGACTGCTAAGGGAAGACACAGATGTCATCACCTGCCATTAAGGCTGACAAAAATCTACTACAGAAAAGCTGAGGCATGATTATACTTGGCAGTGGAATGTAAGAGCAGATAGTCTTCTTTAAAAATACAAGAAGCATTTGGATCTCTGCCTCATGCACCTTCTCCTGTCTCCTCCACTTATATAGTTAAATACTTCATGTTTGCCTGAACTGAAATGAATTTTGACAGAAAAGCACTACCCTCTAAAAGAAGTGAAAGTCGCCAGGAGGCGCAGTGCAACAACTGATGCATGTCATTTAGGCAGTCCTCAGCCCAATGAAGTCCAGCTAGGGAAGATCCTCTCCTTTCTCAGTATGAGAAATTCTACCTAACATGGCCTGAGGTATGGAAGATCATGCTCTTCCTTGAGATATTTTATGTTTCAGAACTGAAATGTCAGTCACATCTGTGACATCCTGGGTGGGCAGCCACCCCTCAGAGAAGGTCCTTGCCTGACCAACAAGGGACTGCAGCCCATGGGCAACTCACTCATGGAAAACAACAAAAAATAAAGTACAACAGTAGGAAACCAGTAAAACGCCCTTTCAGAAGAAAAGAGTGTCAGACGGAAACTGATATGCACAAAAAGACAGAGTCTGTTGCAGACGTGACCCCAGCATCCTGTGTCCCTTCACTGAAGGAACTGGGACAGATCAAGTGTAACCTGCAATGAAAATAAGGGAAGTTGAGACTTGGAATAGGTAGAACAGACTCTTGGCTTAAGATGAGCCTGGAGAAAGAGGGGATAGGGAAGTATTTACTAAAATGTTTGGAGTTTTTTTTTTTCTATTTCACATCTTTCCTCTCAGTACATGAATCTGTGGTCAGAAATTGGTATTAATTTGCAAGTAATTAAATTAATTCCCTGAGTCACAATAGTTTTGTCTGCCACAAAAAATATGATTATTTTTATAATCTTCTTATAGTCTTGTCTTCTGAGAAGCACTGGATCATTGCCCAGAAGGTCCTAGTTCTACATGGGGAGCACAAAGACATCTACGTCTTACTTAGTCCATTTGTTACAGTAGGACTATAGCTATTGTCCCTAGACTTACATCCAGAAATCAGCTTGTTTTGCCAATAAAGCAGCATGGTTGCAAGCTGTAAATTGACAGTGAAAACAAGAAGCTGGGAAGAATAAGGAAATATTTTCAAGGCAAGTCAATCTCGATTTGCTTGTTGAACTAAAACTACGTTTTGCAAATACAAAGTCAGTGATTACCACCTGCAGAATCATTTGACTCTTCAGCACTGAGCTGTGCAACAAATAAAGACATTAAATGTTGAGATTAATGTTCCTTCACATTTGTATGTTAGCACATCCACATATCTCTAGCACATGAGGAGCCTGAGGACAGCTGGAATACTCATAAAAACCTATCTGTGACCCCTCCTTTAGATTCATCCTGGGGCATTATCTACTGGGACACAATCTACTGGGACACAGTCTCTCACTGTTTTCCCTCTTTGCTGGGGAAATGAGATGTTGGTGGTTCCTTAACTTTTCCTCTTGATTTTCCACAGCTACTTTATAACCAGAAACTTACAGAATAACCAGAAATGTTTAATAACCTCTGATGAGAGGAGAGGAGTCATGATGTATTTGCTCTGTGTTTTTATTTGGCTTAGACTGCAGAGAGCTGGGCTCTTCCCTTTTGGTCCCACATTACTAGAAATGTGGGAAGAAAACACTCCTAGAAATGGGATGAGGCAGAACCTCAAAGCAGGAGGTGTGCAGTGAAGACCATCACACCACAACCAGAGCAAGGAGCTGGTCACAGGCAGCTCTGACCTTCTGTACTTCTTTAGGAATCCCTCTCCCTGGAAGTAAATTCCCTGTAGCTATCTGTGCTCCTATTAGCAAACCTTTGGGCACAGAAAGCTCTAGTCCTGATAAAAGTGCTTTGTAATCAGCTAGATCGCTGCTTGCAGCTTCAATACTGGTCTAAAAGTATGTTTTTGACACTAAATTGCAAGGTGAATTCTGAGGTTAAACTCAGATATATCCTCTGTGCATTTCCTTATACAAAGTAGAGATAACATTTCTGATTACATTCTTACCATTATCTTACACTTCTGTTCCTGAACTCAATGCCCAGACATCATCTTTACTACCTATGCTCTGTTACCTCCTTTGGGTAGTAGTGGTGCATAAGTAATATCACTGGGAGCTAAACTTAGGCAGCATTGTGCTCAGGTTTTGTTAAATGAAGGAACATTAATTTTCATACTCAAAATGAGACTGAGTATACAGAACAAGAAAATCACCCTCACAAGTCACAAAAGCAAGATGTTCTGTAAAAGATTGCCAGCACTCTGACTTTGATACCATTAGGAAGTCAAGATTTCCAACCGCCTCATCCAGGTACTCCCCCAGAGCAAAGGGGAAAGCATCCAGATCCCTCCTGAGTGCACAAGAAAGTCAGATGCAAGCACAGTTGGAGCAATAATGCATTAAGTCTTGCTCCAAGCTATGTCAGCCTCAGAGCTGTTTAACAATGAGCTGTGAACCTGTGATTTGGTTCACCTTATTTTCCCTCCCTTCCCCCTCCCCTCAAGGTCTTCCTCTTTACCTCTCTCATTCTCTTCCAAATAAACAACTCACTCTTGCGTACCATTTCCCCATCAGCCCTTATTTGTAATTTATGCTATGGTTATTCTAGTAATTTCTAACTGTGACTGCAATTTTGTCAAGCTATTACTTTTTTTTTGCTACCTATAGTGTCCTGCCGTTTCTCATTTTTCTGTCTTGTTAGTGGCACCATGGGTCAGCGTGGACCATCTGCATATACATTACTTCCCCTTGCAATCTGTAGCATCCTGCAGTTCCTCATGTTGTTATCTTGTCAGAGGCACCACAAGACAGAGTGTGCCATCTGTACATACACCTTAACACATACCTGCCTGAACCATCTGCCACTGTATTAGTAGATAGAGGTAAGTAAAAATCATAACTGGCCAAAAAGAGGGAATTCTTTTATAGAGCGTATAAAATAGAAAAAAATTATGGCTAGCTTAGAAAGCTATTAAATAAGTTTAAGTTTGGTTTTTTTTTTTTAAAAAAAAATCACTTGCTCCAGATTTCTTCTGAAGAATTTTTACTTATCTTTAGAGTCACATTTTAATGCATCCTGGAATGAGGTCTTGTGAAAGTGAAGGCACAACATACCCTTTGTTTAGTACTCGGTCCTATTCTAGATGACCACAACACACTGAAAACCTAGTCCCGAACCCACAGTGGAACCCAGAAAGAGCCCAAAGAACTTGTTTCACCAAAGTAGGGAGGTTTGGATCTGTGGAGTTCTGGAAACACCATAACTAGCATTTCTCATGCTAGGAGGGCAGAGTGGTAAGTCTGTCATGAAAGCTGATCATCACCACAAGCACACAGAGGTGCTGCACTGGCTTGCTATGGGACTTCCACCATGTCTGGGCTAAGCTTTCCCAGTTATTTCAAAGCACATATTTTATCACAATTTTATTCAACATGTATCATTAGAAAAACAGTGATCCGTTTGTTTTTACTTAGAACATTTTAACTATAGCTAACATCTCAGGGAAAAAATTAATTAGCAATCAATTCTCATTCAATGTTGTAGACATCAAAAGCCTTTTCCCCTCACTAGTGCTGCACAGTGAAGTGCATTGTAATTAGTAGCAAATGTGAGATCCTTACCTTTTTTTTATTATTTAGAAAGAGCAAAAGGAAGGATCATTGTGTTTTGTTCAAGCAAAGTATGTACTAAAACCAACAGAGTGAATTCTCAAGATTTGCTTAATGTTATGTTAAGACATTTATAATCTCGACTTTCACCCAGAAGATCCATGTTATTTTAAAGACAAGCCATTTGGTCAGTCCAGGAGTTAGGCAGGAATAAGCTGCAGACGCAGATGTAGAACACTGGATTCAGCTCTAGAGACAAGTCACTGTTCATCTCTTATCTAAATCTTTGTCCTGTAGAAAGGTCATTGGGAACTCTCTTTTTCAGTTTGTGTATTATCTAAAGCCGTAGATCTTTGGTCCTATAGGTTCTTTCTCGACAGAACAAACAAGGCCTCCTTAAACACCAACTCTGAGGAATACTCTCAGTTCCTCTGATCTCACTATATACTTTGCATCAGGAGACCCTCCTAACTGTAAGGGTATGATCCACTATAATGGCAGGGAACATCTCGTTACACAGGTTATTGTAGCCTCAGTCTGTGGTGGTTGTGTCTCTTTCTGCCCCATAAAGAGCCGTGCTGCTTTCTAGAGATGTATTCCCACTGTGCCCTTGTGGCAGCACAATAATTCATTGTCCTTTATGCTGGGCACACACCAGAGTTGTATAATGCTGTAAAGCCCTGGGTATATTTTTTTTCAGCAGCCCTGTAGCCCTGTGTGTGTTAATGCTCTAATCCTGCAAGGGAGATTGTACGCACACGACCTTTTTCATGGTCTTGGTCAAACTGTCTGAGAAAGGCTACCAAGCAGTGCTCTTCAAGCAAAAGCTCTGTGAACTGCATATGGCTTCGCCTAGGGAAATGCCATAAACTCTTAGCGCTAAATATTTCACTTGCATGGAGATTGTATGTCAGAGATAATGGGACTAATTTGAGGATGGCCTTTTACAGAAAGTTTAATTTCACACGCTGGGCTCCTGTGATGGGACTTTTGCCTTTTACATTTGCAAACAGAATCCCCCAGGCTATGCCATCAATTGAACTGCAGAGAATTTTTTGAGCTTGTCTCTACTTAACAAAGTCACACTTTACACTCCATTTATTACCTGGATAACCCTGAAAATAAACTGCACTCTCCAGAACATTCTGGGGCACTTCTGGTGAAAGTTTGTATAGTATCAACATCTTCTCTTTTTAATAAAGTTGATATAAGTATTGCCTTGTTCAGATTTTATTTTCATATGTTTCAATATATTGAGACTAAGGGTTATATAGAACTTGTATTTCTCTTAGCAGTTTGTTCAAATAAGAGGAAATACTATTTATGGCACTTCTAAGTGATGTCTTTCCCAGGAAAAAAATATCTAGAGATTCTTAGTAAACTATTAACAAAATATTTTAAGTCTTCAACTACTGCTTGAGTAGATCTGCTCTTCCCAGAACTTGTCACTTATCACTATTTACAGTAGTTTAATACTGAATCTTTCCTTCTTCTATTGCCATTTTGAGTGCAGCACCTTCATGCAATCCTTGCAGAGCTTCAGCTCATTACAGAATGGGTAAGCTGCCTAAACAACTAAATATAAGTGTTTTCCACAGGTAGCCACTATTTGATACAGTCTTTTTCCCAGGCACCTAGGCATCCTTGTCACAACAGACTGCACCAGGATGAATCCTCATGCTAGACACATCACTTTTCCATGCATTGTCAGACATGAATGGTGATGTTTTATTCACTTCAACCTCAAACCTACATAGTACTTCAACAAAAATATCTTACTTCACCTTGTTATAGACATCCAGATGAAGTCTAGCACATTCAATCAATTCTACTTGTTTCCCATGAACTGGAGAAAGAGAATGATCTCTCTTGGAGGCTTTTCTTTGATTGGGAAGCTTCAGAGGCTGCCTTTTCTCAGTTCATGATGGGTGTCAGTAGATGGTATCAGTCAAGGTATCAGGGCTTATAATAACAACAATATCCTGTACCTGAGGAACAAAAAATAAGTTAGTTTTACACGTAATGATACTGATGAAGATATTAACACCAAAAGTACAAATAGTACTAAGACAGTGAAAACGTTGCAAATAAAGATTTGTAATGTTTTGCAGGTATTTGGTGAAGAAAAAGAGCATCTGTAAGTAGCAAGGGTAGTCTAACATTTTAATAAAGATAATAATCTTATGTTAATGTAAACAAAAGGACTGGAATAACATCGAGAAAACTTGTATTCTTAAATAATTTTAAGGCATTTAGATACTAAAAAGCATATCTCGTTGTGAAAAAATGAGCATTTTAACTAGGGAACACCCCCAAATATTTTAATCATGATGGAAAATGTATAGCTATGTAATTGTATTGGGAGTTCTTATTAACCAATGAGAGAACAGATTGCATCTTAGTTCTTTATTTAAATGACTAGAAATGACCTATAATCAAAGTGATAAGGTGTGCCAGCTGTGTTAGGTACCCAACATTCCGTTCTGCAGAACTCAGTAAAACCAAATATAATGATTCTGTAAGTTGATTGGGTCTTTGTGTACTGGGTGAAGAACTCAGATTTGGGACAACAGTAGTGCCACGTAAAGCAAGGCAGTGAATGTTGCAAGGACACAGCAGAGCAGTCACAGGACTCAACTAACACTCCATTCCTAGCATGTTTCTCTCCCTGCTTTGTCATACAGCCTTGCAGAGCACAGTTCCTCTATGACAGCACTCATATAGAAGCACTACTATTTGAAACAGGTATCCCTCACTAACTAGTTGTCTGCTCTGGGTAGGCTTGCAGGGTTAAAGAATATGGTTGCAAAATAGCCAGTTGACAGCTGTTTGAGCTGCCTTTTGATGTTTTTTGACTTCTCCAGTATTACTTGATTTTTGGAAACTGAAATTACGAAGGGAGTATTAATATGTTTTGACATGGAAAATAGTACCACTTTAATTTAAGGGAGAAATGAAGGAGTTTGAAGAATGCTCTTTAAGTTTTTTACTTTAGTTTTTTTAATCAAATATTTCCTACAATGGGCATGTGGCATAGTTGTTTTCGAACTAGTACAATTTATGTAGGGGTCAGAGATTTGTGCCTGTAGAGATATGTGTGGAACTGTAATGTCAGGGCCATCCTTGGTTCTTCTCCATCATCAAGCTGTGGTGAGTACCCTTCAGTTGTACATTTGCCATCATGATTCCTCAAGACCAGTTAGAACAAACATGAATAAAAGAATCAAAAAAATCAAATGGCAATATTTCAGTTCTTTATTTCATGACTTTTTTAAAATTAAAGAAGGAAAAAAGACTCAGGCATCATCTTGTTACTAGCTTCTTTTTTCCCTACCCCTGAAACTCATTTCATTTACTGCAAAATAAGGTTGTTAATTCCTTGATCTGAAGATCTAACAGCTTATGTATTGATTGGTCACTCACTTATGCTGTTGCACATTATTTTCAGTTTACAGTCTTGTCTCAGTGCTTCAAGCTTGTCTAAAGCACTAGTGCCTGGAGTCACAGCATCTGAAAACTGATTTGAATGAAGGACAAAAGAAGGGCAGGGCTGCACAACGCTGAATTATACGTCACAGGAGCACACATGTAAGAAGTTGTTATTGTATGGGATAGAGGAAAGAAGGGGCAGCACAACACATCAAGCATGCAGGCGGTAAGTACATTATCTCTCCTTTAGTTAGGATTCAAATACTTTGCTGTCATCGCTATGCAAGTGAAGCATGAGGAACATGTCAATTGCTTAGCTTGGAGACTGAGCTGTAATTAAAAATAGGTTGACTAGTAGTCACACATTATATAAGACTGAATAAGCCATGGCACATTTCTGCCAGGCTTTCCTTCATCCTTCATGCTAATGCTACCTCCAAGTTCTTCACACTGCTTCTAATTCACAGTCATGTTTGTGAAGGACATCACCATTGCATCCTCAGCAGCACTCAGTATGTGCAACAGTCTTGCTTTTGGGGATCGGACAAAAAGCAGAGATTCAGGAGTCTTGACTGTTAGTTTTGTTTGCAACTGTAACATGAGGAGAGGCTGAGGGAACTTGGACTCCTGAGTTCAAAGAAGAAAAAGCTCAAGGGTATCTTAGAAACCTATATAAATTCCTCATGGGAGGGAATGAAGAAATAAAATTAGCCATATTCTTCTAAATAGTGCCCCCTCAGAGAGCAAGAGGGAGCAGGCAAATTAAAATGTGGAATTCCATCTGAATACAAGAAAACATTTTTTACTGTGGTAGTAGTCAAACATCAGAGCAAACTGTCCAGAAAATCTGTAGAGTTTCCATTCCTGGGGATAATTAAAAGCTGTCTGAACATGGTCCAAAGCCACCTGCTCTGACTGATCCTGTTTGAGGTGATGGAGAAGATTTTGGGGGGATTTATTAGAGGTCTCTCTAATCTCTAATCTCTATTAGAGATTTCAAGAGGTCTCTTCTAACTTAAATTATACTATGATTTTCTAAGTAATATCAAGCAAATTTCTTCTCTCCTACCCTTTGTTACTGCTTTGTTCAAGTTCTGTCTTGGGAAGTTCTTTTGAAAACCTGTTCAGTCCTGTCAATACTACATATACGTGTAGAACTTTTTCACATGGGGTCTCAAAATATGGAACAAATGTGAAACAAAATCAATAAGACTGATCTCAAATCATCAACATGTTAACAGGAAATTGTACAACACAAGGAAATATTAAAGGAAAAAAGAAAGAGCAATTGTGTCTGAAAATAAGACAGCAAAGAGAATTTATGCATAGTGCAAGGTGGATAATGATTTACCCTGCTGATCACTACAAGAGTTCAAAAATGCTGTTACTTTTCACAGAATCAGAATCACAGAACAACCAGGTTGGAAGGGACCCATCGGATCTTCTAGTCCAATCATTCCTATCCAACACTAAACCAAGTCCCTCAATACCTCATCCACCCGTGTCTTAAACACCTCCAGGGAAGGTGAATCAACCACCTCCCTGGGCAGCCTATTCCAATGCCCAATGACCCTCTGCGTGAAAAACCTCCTCCTAATCTCCAACCTAAATCTACCCTGGCGGAGCTTGAGGCCATTCCCTCTCGTCCTGTCCCCTGTCACTTGGGAGAAGAGGTCAGCTCCCTCCTCTCCACAACCACCTTTCAGGTACTTGTAGAGAGTAATGAGGTCTCCTCTCAGCCTCCTCTTCTCCAGGCTAAACAACCCCAGCTCTCTCAGCCGCTCCTCATAGGGTCTGTTCTCCAGCCCCTTCACCAGCCTCGTTGCTCTTCTCTGGACTTGCTCCAGAGCCTCAACATCCTTCTTGTGCTGAGGGGCCCAGAACTGGACACAATATTCAAGGAGCGACCTCACCAGTGCTGAATACTTTTAATAGGAATCAATTTGTTAGCAATCAGAGCAGGGTGCTAGGAGGCTATTTTTTTCTCTGCCTCTTCCTCATCTCATTCTGAAACAATATGAATGCCACTTAGAATCAGAGAAAACAGGTATTGGAGGGTCTGTAAGAAGCTATCCAGTCCATGCTAACTGTGATGTTAGCCATAGCCAAACCACTACCTGCAGATGGTAGTAGATGGTAGTATATGTTAAAGCCTCCATCCCTCACATAGCTTGTGTCAGTGTTTAGCTTTCCTAGTCATAAGACAAGTTTTCTTAAAGTCTAGTGGATTCCTTTTTTTTTTTTCCATTTAAGGCAATCTTTATTTAACTTATTGGACATGGAGAATATACCTCTAATTATTTATCAAAATTTCTCTTAAATTTAAAATATTCTGGAGAAAACAGCTCCAAATCCCTTGATTATTTTTGTGCTGGTTTTGGCTGGGATAGCTGTACCATGATGATTAACTGTACATGAGTGATGCTCAAGTGAGAGTGGAACAAAGGGGTTTACTCTTGTTTCAACAACACAGGCACCAGGGGTGGTATTCAGTTGACTAAAATAAGTTATCCACATCTGCACTAATGAAGGGTAATTCTGACCTTTCTTCTTTGGGGTGAGATAAGCTGTGCTTCATGAACTATACTGAGATCAGTACTGATAGTAACTCGGCAGTCAAGAGTCCTGTGCCAATATCACAGAGATTTCCAAATTAATTAGCTCACTTGTGTCCTTAACAGGCACACTTGTGTCTATAAATAGAGCTGTCACTCCTGTTACACAGGATCTTGGTTGAACATGTAGCCCTTTCTACAGCACACATTTCCCTGCCCTGGGAATAAACACCTTTTCTTTCCAATTCAATTATACCTCACCCAGGGGAGTTCTGCTGTTAATCAGCTGCATGATTTTCCAAATACGTTATTGAGTTACCAATACACATAACCCTAGAGGTTAAAAAACCTTTGAATGAGTTGACAGTAGTCTTGGAAATCCTTCACTTCTCTGCATTAATCCGGCGTGTCTCTGTTGACTTCAAACACAGTTTACTTTGGTTTCATTCTGCTGCAGTTCAGGACAGAGCTTGATCCTGTGTAAATAGTGTGTATTGAAAGACAGAAAGTATCACATTACACTGCTGTACTATATGCACCAAGATTTGTTAATCCCCTGTTTGAATTCAAGCTCTATTAAGAACATCTCCAAGTTAAAAAAAAAAAAAAAAGCATGAAGGTTTCTAGATAGATATCAACCTTTTATTTGTTTGCCTGCAATTTCTCTACATTTCATCCCCAAGGAGGCTCTCAAAACACTTCACAAACATTTCCTCAGCCTTATAGGCAGGCTGCAAGAGAGTTAAGAATTCATACAAGTAAAAATCCAATATCTTTGCCAAAGAAGTCCTGTATCTCACACTCAAGCTGTGGTCCAATGCAGGGATATTGAGTTAAATTTTATACCT
Organism: Coccyzus lansbergi; assembly: GCA_033558105.1. Lineage (NCBI taxonomy): Eukaryota > Metazoa > Chordata > Aves > Cuculiformes > Coccyzidae > Coccyzus > Coccyzus lansbergi. The sequence continues at coordinate 756,081 of JAUMJK010000237.1, read as the reverse complement.
GTGTCAGTTATGAAGGTGAACAAGACATTGATGATAGTCTTTGTTGGCATAAATTTTATCACTCATCATATCCTTGTGTAGTTCAGGAGTACAAACATATTGACATTTTAAAATGGTAGGACCCGTGGGTGTATTTCAGAGTTCTGGGCCACTGCTTTAAGAAGGCCCATTTTGTAAAAGAAGTGTTTTGTGCTTTTACTTTTGATTGGAAAGGAAGGTGTCTATCTTCATAGCTTTAGGCATTTGATGTAGATGTTTGGTTAAGGACTACAATCCCAGCAATATCAACCTGTTGTCTTAGTTTCAGCTGGTTTCTTGACTCTGCAGTACCCAGTGGTAAATGTTGTGATTCTTTCTCAGAGTTCCACATGTTTATACTCTGCTTTTCTCTTCTGTCTGAAAAATAAATCTGTCCCTTCCGTTGCAGAACAAAGCATAATTAGATTATACTTAATGTGGTGTTTCCTGTTACTTAACTTGATCTTACATAAACTGATGTTTCCTTGCACTCGTTATAATGATATGGTTGTGATTCACAGAAAATTATTTTTGGTGCACAGAAGTTAGGGAGAGGGCTAATGGGAGAAAAGAAAAAGCTATTCTAAAGTAATTATGAGCATTTGTCAACTTAGTGTTTATCACTGTTTTCTATGCGCTATGGTTTTGTTTCCTGATCTAGGACAATTCTTTCCAGTGAATCATGGATGACATTTCTATGGCATCATAAATAAAAACTTTACCTTGATACGTTGTCCTGTTCTCTGCTCTAGTTACTGTGTCATTGGGCACAACTCATAATGGAGTGATATATTAAATAATGTTAAGCTTCCTACTCTGTTCCTACAGAAGCAGAATATTTCCCAGTATAGAGACAGTCTGTAGGATAAATACTACTGATAATTTACTTATGCAAAATTGTGAATAACAGAAAGAGAGGAAAATGTTTTGAGTAGGACTTTTTGTTAGTACAAGGATGACTGGGAAGAAACTAACCTTGGACAATGGAAAATAGAAGAAATTTCCTGACAAATGAGTGAAATAGTGAAGTCTTACTACTGGTGAAGTAAAAACAGGCTGAAAAATAGCTGCTATTCGAGAGGGAGCTTGATTAGTTTTATGGGAGTCTTACAATTCTCTGCAACAATGGCAGGTTGGATTTGGGAACTTTGAAAGTCCTTTCCAGTCCAGAATGCCCAGACATTCCTGCTATGAGAATCATCATGTGGCACTAGGGCATAGGTAGCACAGTGTGTCACAAGTCACCAGCATCAGGGTCACATAACGAAACAGCAACGTCTCACGGTACAGAAGTGTAGTGTCACAGGTATCAGCAAGGATAAAAGAAACTGTGCATTTTGGAGGAGGGACAGGTGGCAGAGCTGCTGACAAGGAGTGAAAGGTTTCCACATCTCAGCTAGGAGTAAAATGAAAGAAACACTTGACTTGAACTTTTAGGACACAAAGCAAATATTGGTTCAAATACAGTTCAAGGAACTAAGATCTCTGTATCTTTATGGAGCATTCAACCTATATACAGTAGTGTATAGAGGTGGAATTTAATGGTCCTTGGAGTCTTGAATGTTGTAGTCAAAGTTAATATCTCAGGAAACTTGTCTTTCACTAAAATCAAAATATGGACATTAGATTGGTCACAGAAATGTTGCCGTATGACTACAACCTGGAAGCAATGCAGCAGAGAGAATCTTATCAGCAAAGGAACTACTTTGCCCTGTGCTGCTGAGGCTCGCAGGGAGCTGCACTGACTCTATGACCTAGCTTTTGACCTAGGCAGGTTTGAGAACTGTAGCCCTCTTGTTTGGATCTCAGTATCACTTTTGCCATCTCCATTGAAAAAAATTTTTTTTGCTGTCTCCAAATATAATGGTGGCAACACTGGTGGTATGTGTAGGTTTTATCTGCCATGAAATCTGGGTAAGTTGCAGCTCAGCCCTGTTTTGTCCCAGCTTCCAAGAAAACCTCCTTTTTAGATTGGAAAATTATTGCAGAATATTACCATGATAAGCTTTCTCTTGTCAACTCCTGCTGGTTCTTATGTGGGACAACTCTCATTGTTCCCTGTGTATCTACAAAGGGATTAGGAAGGTACCAAGCACATAGTAGATCAGATGGCCAGTCTAAGGTGATCACTATTACACTGTTACTGAGCAGACATCCAGTCCAAGGAATGGTTGACCCTTAAATAAATGAAAAACATAGCAACTACAAGTTTATTTAACTCACTAGGGAGCCAAGAATATGGCATTGCCTCGAGGAGTTTCTTTTTCAGGGTATGAAACTTGGAATAATATTAGCTTCTCCAAATTAAAAATTAAAGTGTTACCGTGTGGAGATTGCTTTCTTCCTCTTACTCCCATCTCCATTCACTACTTGTTCCAGTATTTGTTCCAGAGCCTGGCCTCAGAACCAGGTGGGTCATCTTTTATCCAATGGCAGAAGGTATTTCGTATCTTTCAGCCTCGCTAATGCAACTGTGATTTTGTCCAAGTTAATGAACAAAGTTCTTGTTATTATATACATTTTCCTCCTAGTGAAGGGAAATAGTTTTATCTGCTTCATGCACAGTCCTCAGCACAATATTGTTTGAGCACCCACAAACACAATTTTATCTTTAATAATACAATAATAAAAAAAGAAAACAAAACTCAAAACAAGTAATAAAAGGAGAGACATTTTCTCCTCCTCTGCTCCCTGGAGGACATGGTTTGAGCATCCAGGATTTTACTATTTGCCTAAAAGGGAACAGTTTGCATTAGGTTTCAGGCATGTCATAGTTATGCAGTATGTTTTCATCTTGACTTGCTGTAGCAGTAAGGAGGGGATCATCTGTAACAATATGTTCTTCTAAAGCACCTTTCATCCACTGCTCTCCAGATGCTTGAATCCCAAATTAATTTTCTCTACATCCCTGGAAGGCAGCAGGCAGAGATTTAAGGAAGAGGAGAGGCGGCAGTGAAAGCGGCTTTTTATCTCCTTCCCTGGTTTTCATCCCCTGCTGTGTAAATGTTCAGCTGTGCCAACTGGGATTGCTCACTGGGAATGAAGCTGGTCCAATATTACAGTGGCTGCAGCAGGGGTTGCAGCCTCTCTGCATGCCTGGGAATGAGTGACTGGAGCGGTGGTCTCAGCCCAAATGTCAGCTTCCAGAAAAGTTGGCCCTGACTCTGTGCAGGGGGACACAAAAGTACTGAACCTCCTGTCACAATTATTTCTTGTATGAGTCAGGAAAGCTTCCCCAGTGGCAGTAAATTGAGAGTATGATCACAGAGCAGGCAAAAACAAGTGCATAGATAAAAGATTAAAATCTCATAAGGAAAACTCAAGGCTTTCCTTTTAGAAATTTCTTGAATGGATGATATTTCAGGAAGTTCAGCTTCCTCTCCGAGGGAAGCATAATGAATAAAGGAAAGAGTAAAGGAAAATATTGAATATATTTTGCCTTTTCTTTTCTTTTTTTTTTTTTTTTTAGTTCCCTGATGTATAACTCTGTTCTCCATTCTTTCTTTTCTTATTTGTCAGTGTATATATTTATACATAAGTATTTACATTTATGCATATATATATGAGCTTCATATAAGCAAATACATCAACCTTTATTCTTGAAGGAAAAGAAAAGACAGCAAGCTAATTCCATAGAAGAAATTATTAATTATTACAAATTACATCATTTATGAAAGTATTTCAGCTTAACTAAAGGCAGTCTGTGAAAGTAAATAAAGCAATTTATTCAGCAACAACAGTAATAGAACAAGCCTTTGCTAGAAACTACTATTCATTTCCACACATCACTGTATGCCAAGTGATGTCAATGAACTCTGGCACTTCTCATTGGATAACTTTCCACCTTTTCTCTTTTAACAGCAGCATTCAGAGGTGCAATTGAGACCATGGAAGCACTGCTGGGTCTCATACAGGCACAAAACAAGAAATCTTGCTCAAAAACGGGAAGATCCTAACATCACTAGTTTCTTAGCAGAACAGAAAGGTCTGGTAATAAACAAGGAAGAAAGCTGCAATTCTTCCCAAAGACCCACAGCAGGATACTGGCAGATCTGGAACTGACTTTCAGGTAGCTCTTGCAAGGGGATAAATTTTTGGCCACTCAATCATATTTTCAGATGCACCTACACAAGCCTCATTCTCGTACTTGAGACTGCAAAGAAACACTTAACAGCACAGAACAGCACTTTTGGTAATAATTGTCCTGCTGTTAAGTACAGAACAGCTAAGATTTACCAAAGGGAGAGGAACCACCATACAACCACGTTCATTCAAACATTTTCCCCTCTTTCAGCAGTACTTCAGGTTTTGTACTTTGATAAAGAAACTGGGGAACTTTTCATTTCATTGTTTCATTTGATCAAATCATCTTTCTTATATTCATAATTTGTCTCTGATATCTGCCATTGGAAGGCATTTTTCTCTTCTATCAGCACCCTCTCTCTGGCTTTCATGAAAGAATTTATGTTGCTGAAAACATGCCAGGACCTTGTTAGTCTCACAGTCTGTCTTATGTTGCCCAAAATGTGTCTAGAAAGAGCTGTCAAGGCCACAGAAAGTTAAAATGCACAGCCTGGTAATTTGGTGGAAAGCATTGAAGAGTCTCTGTCTGTTAAAGAGCATGTTTAAGATATTTCATTATGCCTGACAAAGCAGATGAGATATAGGTTTAGAAATGTGGTAAATCAAATGATCACACAGTAAATTGCAAGGAGGTTGGCATAAGCAGTTAATCAGCTGCCTGGAATTCATAACCAGTTTCTGATAGGTAGTCAGATCAGCGGCAGAAATGTATGACTGGGTAGCATGAAGTACCCCTTTCTATATTTATGTGACTAGAAGTACAGGGAAAGGGTGCAATAAAAATTGTATTTGTATACATACTTAACCCTGCCCAGTGCCTGCTGTCAGGCAGCGCAATCACTCGACTGATGGTGTTATTAAAGGGCTATCTTGGTTAATCTCCACTTTATGTTTGCACATTTATTCAAACTGTGTTGTGGTAGATCTGTCAGCTCCCTGAAAGCTGGGCACTGACAAGCTCGTTGAAAGCAGCACAAGTACATATGCAAACATAAAGAGCAGGAGTGTGTATGTTCCCCATCTGGCTCCAAGCTGGAGCTTTGGGTCTATTAATCATGCTCAAGGCCTTAACGGCTTTTCTAGCTTATTCATTGCCTGACCCAGAGGAGTAATGGTTCAGAGCCTGGTACTGAAAAGCCAGGGCTTCTGCACTTATTCCTAGCTCTGCAATCAATTCACAACACGGGGCAGAGTGAATCTCTTAGGATTAGGTCCAAAGGGCTGCAGACTATACAAGTGAATCAGAGATACTTCTCTTTCCAGGGTTTGATTACTAGACTGAAATTCATAGCCTAGGGACAGGTTCCTGGTCCCTCCACATAGCATCACGAGGGGAGCGAGGCACCAAAGCGCAGCCATTAAGTTAACTGAAGAGACATCTAGGAATAGCAAAATGCCAGACAAAAGGGCACATACTAAATCTCGCCTCTCAGATATGGACGTCTATCTGGTAAACACTCACTCTCAAAGTTTCTTCTGATTTATTAATAGAGAACAGTTTTGGCTACACAGATTTTTACATATTTCATTGATGAGTGAAATGCATATTAATAGATATTATACTATGTGGGGAAGCTGGTAGCAGCCTCACAGCTGCATAGAACGATTCAAGGCCACCTCAAAGAACAAAATCTACCTGTTTGGATGGGTGGGTGGAGGAAGGAGGTTTCTATTCCTTCTGCCGAAGCTATTCTTTCTTGTGGAAAAACCTCAAAGAAGTCATAGTATCAAAGTCCTTGGCAATACTGAAAACTCAAATGGACAATGCCATGAGCAATCTAAACTAACTTTGAAATTGGCCATCCTTTGAGCAGGGGACTGAACTAGGTAACAACCAGTTATAACAATGACAATTTCTTTGCAGCCTAGAACCTAGAGCTTACACAGTGAGGGACTTCCCTATCCCCCAAGACCTTTTCATGTATTTTACTCCATGTCCAAAACATTTTTCCTTACCTTTTTTGCACCCTTTCCCAACTGCTAGGCAGCAGATTCACATATCTACCTGAGAAAGTAAATGCTACAGCTCAACCTGTGTGAAGTATGAAGCCAAACTTGCAGGGAGCGGTGTCTTCTGAGATGCTTCAAGGCGACAGAAAAAAAGTGTCATTTGTGGATTGAGCCAGTCCTGCACAGACTAAAACATGGAAAAACCTCCAAGGTCTCTGAATGCTGAAGGCAGAGTAAAGCAGTCTTGAAAGCGAGAGATCTGGGTTTATGCACATAGCTTAAGTTTCTTTAGAGACAGACCTAAAACCAGGATTAAAAAATCATTATTTATGTTACCAAAGAAGTATCCTGATTTTCAGATGGCCTTAGCAGACACATCTGATTTATTTCAACACTAACAGGATTATGACTGAAATGAAATTATACGCAGTGTCCTGATTGCTGCTCTTATTAATCCTGCTGTTTAGGTTCCTGTTTAACAGGAGGCATATGCAAGGCTCATTTGATATCAAAACAGTGAAGAATCTCCTAATCTGTCACTGTCTCAGACATTTGCAAGGAGCCACCTGCAGCACTCCTCAGTGCAGAGAGCAACTGAAAGAGTGTGAAAAACCACTGTGACAAACAGAGGGACTGAGATATTGATTGTGCAATCTGTCTTCCTTGTCAAAATGGAACCAGCCCGTCTCAGAGAAACCAGTTTCTCTGCATCACAGAGGCACACAATGGGAGTCACGAGGTGCCACGGTGCATTCACCTTGCAGGGAATGATCTCTATTACAGCACAAATATGCCTCCAGCACTTGACAGATCAGTGCTGGACAGCAAAGCAATGCTTCCGTGTCCTGTAGAGCACATATAGCTGATATTGAAACCTTTTTTAGCCTATATTTGCCTCAGATATTTCCTATATGGAGAAACTCAGAATTTATCCCAGCTTTTAAAGTGGGTTTACCCTACTGGTGTACTCAAAGGCATGTACCTCCACTTCTTCTGCAGCCTGTGCACAGTAAATCAAATAGTGCCAGAATACATTCACAGGCACTTGAGTGTAATCATCCACAAACTGCTGGAATGTGTCCTAGCACAATCTTGGACCTAACAAGCTATGACTCTCCCAGACAATCCTTGGTCCAAGCACAAGCCAGGGACAATTTCCAGCAGGTAGAGTGAACACTTTTCCAGTAAGTCAGTTGGTTCCTGGGGAATTAGAGAGTGTCAGATGTGCACCTATCCACCTTTAATTTATGACAGTGAAAGAACCCACAGTTTTATTTTCTTATTGATAGGAACAAACCTTAACTACTTTTACTCTGGAGGAGAGGTCAGTGGACCATTTACTAGTTATGCCTGAGGAAAAATATTCCAAGTATATTTCACAGTACTTTGTGTTCAGTCAAAGATTTCAACAAAATCATGGGAAGGTTTTCCTTAGCTTCACTCCATGTCAGGTGAACTCCGCTTCAAGCATTTTCCTTCTTGCTGGTGTGGGACAAGGACCTGCAGTCTTGGCTCTGGATCTTGTCCATTTACTCTGGTAGCTTGTTACTGACACAAGCCAAAATCATATCCTGCAGAGGAAGACATAGGAAATGGCAGGCTATGTAGGTGAAGCAATTTCCATATCTAGATGTCTTATTATAAACTCAAGGACTGCTTCAAATCTGGAAAAAAAAAAAATCTTTATTTTCATCCCTAAGACTCCCAGAAAGTTGGGCAAGGTGTACACAAGGAGCCGTTCCTCCCTTCCCAGAAAATATTGTTATGGAGCTTCTATAACTAGAAAGGATACCTCTACTTCAATTCTTACACCCACTTTAATAATTCTCTCAAAGCTGATGCAATTTCTAAGAGCTGGTGTTTTTTGAATACTAAAATAATAAACATTTAAAACACTTCCACACATCAGTCTGTATTACATGAAGACAGTGTTAGGTTCATAATATCTCTGGAGAAAAATTTTTTATAGACATGCAATTTATTTTCTTCCTAATTCCCAAAATCCACCAGGGTTCCACTCAAAACCAAGAGAATGTATACTCCAGCTGAAAAGACCCTGTAATTTACATTACTACACAAAATCTCTCTGGACAAACAGTCAAATATTGCCTTTCATAGTTCAGCTTCAAAAATGCAGCCAGTCTTCAAGCCAGAAAGCAACTGTTTTGAAATGCTTGTCATAGTCCTACTACAAAGAATATGTAATATTGCTGTAATACGATAAATACCTTATTATGTCCATCATGAGCTCTGGAGAGGAAACATACTTAACTGCTGTTGTAGCATTCAGTCATTTACTTATAAAGCTGTAATTTTCTTCTCAAACGGTAACTTTGAGACCAGATGACTTTCATTGTTCTGCATAAACTATATTTTATTTTATCTGTATTTAATTTCTTTTTTAATTTTTTTGGTTAGTTGAGTGCTAGAATTTCAATGGTCTGTCTAATTTCCTGAAGGATTTTTCTGCAAAGCAAAATATCAGTATTTCAAGGTAGTTTCACAAGTATAGTATAGAAGAAAACACACAAAAGTAGTTCAGAACAAAACTTTTTAAAAAGAAATGGCTTTTTCAAGCCAAAGAAGGTGGATTTTATATGAAATTTGTATTAAAGCAAATAGAATAGCTCTGATAAAATTTATTTTGATGCATTAGAAGTGACGTTGAGTGTCATCCCTTCTCTTTCCTGGACTTCTAAGCTCAAGCAAACAGATTGTGATTTATTTTTCTTCCTCTTAATTTAAACATGGAGTCTATGTTCCTCTTTAGATATCTAGGAGAAAAAGGCGTCCAGGTATAGGGTGTATCCACGTTATTTGATATGGATTTGAAATAGCTATGTAATTTGTAACAAATTTATAAAAACCTCACAGTTGGAAAGCTGTGTGGGAAAGCTCTTGTAGTTGAGGACAGGGCAGATTTTGAAGTGAACTGGCAGCCATACTAAGAATGACTCCCCAGCAGTCATCAGAAAAAATAAAAAAAAAAATCAACCCCTGTGTGAAAACCATTTCTGAATACACAAGGAAAGGACATCTAGGCTCTTAGATCATAAAGAAGGACGTTTACTGCACTGCAATATCATGCAGAGCAATGAGCACTGTAATAAATGATAACTGTGCATGAAAAGAAGTCTTGTGCAATATGCCATCAAAAAGCTAGTACAGAACCTGAGCTAAACCCATGAAAGCTGTGTTGTATCCCTTGATGGATAAAACAAAAATAATAAAAATAATTCAGCTGATGGGCACTCGGGAACTTGAGGTTTTGGGTTTTTTCACATTTGTTTAAAATTTTGATCCACTGAGAAACTAATGCTTCATTTGCTCCAGCAGTAGCTTTCCTCTAAGAAAGTTTGAAGTTCTATTCATGATGGACAAACTCAGGAATGTATTGGGGAAATGCAACCAGTTTTAAGGAAAAAGTAAAGTATATTAACCAGATAACAGGTCAAAGAAAGAATTGTCAAAGTGCAGGCTAGAGGAAAGATTAATATTTCTGAAGCAAGACACACCATTCATGCAACGTGGGTTACTGCTAGCCTCAAGAACACAATGGACCTAATTCTGACCTTATTTTCTTAAAAGTCAGAAGTAGCTGCACTGAAGTTAAAGCAACTATCATGTAAGGTTTGGTATAAAAGATCAGAAATACTCCTGCCTGGTGAAGTGTTGGGCAAATGGATCCAGGACACTTCATCTTATTAAAAAGGGCTATTTTCATCCCAGTTTTCCTTTGATCTTCTATGTTATACATCAAAAAAAACCCAAACTGAAGTCAAAGTAATTCCCTGTCATTTTGTAATAATAACTCACTGAAGAGCGTTAGCCACCGTTTACATCTTCTTTGGTTTGAATTTCCACATATTCGTTAATGGATCTAAATTTATAAGTCATAGCACTGCATTTAAAACATAGGCCAATCTTTGTGCTCAAGGCATTGGACATGCCTGTGAGATAGCGTACCTGGTTGTAAAGGAAGAGAGACTCTTCACTTCTTTTTGTTAATTTTGGAGGCTAAAAATTCGTGAGAGGCATCAAATATCTGAATTTGAATCTCACCTGCAAAAGTAAAAAGATTTTGTGGAGCTAAATTTAACACATTACGAATATTTTTGTGGTCTTGTGAATGTGAAATCCTTTAAACATCCCTCAGCCTTGTGTGCCTTGTGAAGATTCCAGAGGTTCATTTGACTCATACGCAGAAATAGACAGTGTCTCTCTTTTCACTCACAAATATTGTTCTGGCCTTCCTTTTCCAGTCAACTTTCCTCTGGGGAGGGCTTTCCACTTGTAATCTAGAGATCCTAAACTGGTCATTCTTTGAACCAACTCCATAGGGTATCAGGACAGAAAGGATACTGAGGCTTAGTTCCCATCTCCAAAACATCTATTTGAATACCAATCCCTGAAGCCATGCAGTTCAGTAAGAGATGGAATCAAGCCTTTGGTAATTGTTACACTGAGGATATCCAGAATCCTAGCTGCATCCATAAACCAACATGTAGTCAAAAATATGCTTTTCTCCCTAATTTTTATAGACAGAATTTATGTACCTGGCTTCAGGTGAAGGTCTGCAATTTTGGACCAGAGTTGAGAAATCTGAAAGCACAAGAAAAGGCAACTTACTGTAATTGAAGTTACTTCATTTCCCTGGGACTCAATTTCCCTTCTCCTTAACACCCCTGAGACAGAGTTGTCCTTGCAGTGTGAATGAATGTGAGTGGAAGAGTACCCAGAGATGTTTGTGGCTTTGTTTTCTGTAAATAACTTCTTGGCCCCTCCCAGAAAATTTAAGGAGGATTCTACCATGGTGAGACAGGAACAGAGCCCTACTATAGTGGCTGTATAGTCATCTATTGCTATTGTATCATGGGAAGAAGACACCAAGAACATGAAAACATGTTTTCATTCTAGTCTAAACTATTTCTAGAGAGCTTCAGCTATCTTTACTTCACCTTCTACACCTCTCTACCATGAGCAATAAATTCAACTACAAACCTGGAAGTCTGTCTCCTCCTTTATATCAATTATCTATTTAGTTTGCTGACGCTGGCAGAAATATTTCTAATTTGTAGTGCTAAAATGAAGGCATGTTATGGGGAGGTAGCCCTGCTTTGGTAATTCTGATATTCTCTGAAATGTCTTCATCTGCTACCTACATTTTATACAAAACTGAGTACAAACAGGGGAGTCCATAAGGCTGTTTAACACTTTATCTTTACAGTTTTGCAGTACCGTTGATTCTGCAAATAAAACTGACAGTTCTGTGGAATTTCTGTTGATACTGTCTTTCGAATACTTTCTGGTGGCAGGATATTGTAAGCCAGAGTTCCTCCCTATGTCAATTCAGATGCTTGAACAATTCCATCCACCTCCTCTGCCTATGATTGATTTCCTCTGATGAGTGACTGCTTCATCATAGTAAGTGTATCGAACTCATGACAAAATTTCTAGCTCAACACTTTTGCCCACACGAGCTCTTATTTTATTCAGATGAGCTGCAATACACAATAGAGATCCAAAGACAAAAGAGTAACAATAACAGTATAATGAGGTTTACTCATCTGAGAGCTCCGTTGAGAGCTAGATTTTACAATAACCTAAATGGAAAAACACAAGACACCCAGAGTAAGCACAGGTTTCATCAGTAGTGCAGTTTCCTCCACCCTAAATGCGTGTGTAAACATAACCCAAGGGAAGGCAAAAATCATGAATGAATGTATCTCTTTTAAAAGATATTTCAGAGAAAGGTGATTCTAGGGATACTACATAAAAAAGTCAGTTTGCCAAGCAGCCTTTGGAGCTAGGCCCAGTCCATCTCCTGCACACCCAAATACTGACCATGGTCCTGCTGTTTCCCCTCTGTATGTCCGCACTGGGCACTCTGTGGGCTTGTCTCTTTAAAGAGACAGCCCCATCCCTCATTAAGATTGATCTTTTCTCCTTATTGCTGGGGTTTTCTTGCCTAAACAAGTAACATATTGCCTCATCAGCTATCAAGTCTACAGATGTAGATTTTCTCCTCTGCCTTTCAAAAGAAGGTAACACTACTGATATTCATTACTGCGATTTCAGAGCAACCCACCCAGTACGGTTTTCTGTCAGTATAACTGGCTGTTGAGATATTCCTTGAAGGGTTTGTAATCCTGGAGACAGCAGAATCCGACAGACAACCTCATATTTAATTATATTAGTCCCTAGTAAGAACTGTCATATTAGAAACAGACAAAGATGAGTCTGTCCTGTTTCCACATCACTTCACATCAAATCTAGAGGTTTTCCATATCTCGATTTTAGAAACAGACATGTCTAACCTGACGCTAGGAAAGGCTGTGCCTCTTTTCTCTTTGTAAGGAATGGTTGGTGGCTCTTTCTTGTTAAGAAGTGATATAAACTTGGGCTATAAAAATAGATATGATAGGTCTGATATTCTTCCAGATATACAAATGTTCTACCTGAATATTACAGAATAGGATAGTAAACTGCAGGATGTGACCATCCCTACCATATAAAATAAACCCAAATAAAAAATAATCAAGACTAAGCAACACACAGGGAAAAGAATGCACAGAACAATGGATAATTATGAATAAGATCAGGAACAAGTTTGCTTTCCCAAGAAGGAGTAGGCTAAACTAGCAAAGCACAAACCAAGAAGTTGGGTCAATTGACTGAATTCAGATGGAAGGTCTTGTAAGTGATTAGTTTCAAAATCTGCCCTTAAAGCAGGGCTGATGGTTCCCTTGCTGTGCTGTTCTGGGAAAATCAAGCTTTGTCACATAACAAGCCAGGCCACAGCATTTATTGTAATTATTTTTGTTTATTTGTTTTACCTTTGGAAGGCCTGCGGTGGACAAGTACCTATACACAAAGACAACTGACTGCCATCCACAGCTTACAGGACTGGTGTGGCCTTCAGATACTCTGCTCTGACTTTCAGCCCTGCTGTACCACACTGAGTGGTGGTTACTGCTGTTCCTGCACCAGGTTTTGGTGTTACTTCTTTTGTGATTAGACAGCTCTGATGAACTTTCCAACAAATTTTCACTCTTACTGGGAACACAGAGGTTAAATATCCTCTTCCTTGGGATCAGTTTGGCAGGCATATGCTGATTCTGTTTTCAATTGTTCCATTTCTCTCCCAGTGCATGCACAGTCACAGCTGTGAATGAGTTGCAGGCTTAAATTTTTAATGCTGGAGGCTATTCCTAGCTACCTCTTCAACATTACCACCTCCACTGTATCCTATAATGTACCCACAGAGACATCCCGGGTTCCATTTAATTGGAATAACATTTACATTTTTCTTTCTGGTTTGTTTGCATCATGGAGTTCTTAAATGGAATCTTGCTGAGGCATGGTAACAAGTTTGTCTTTCTTTGTTTATCCGTTTTGGAAAAAAAAGAAAATACTCAAACTACCTGCAAACTGTTGCAAAAGAAAGATGAAGCAAAGAGTTCTTAACTCGGAGTGAAAGGCAGTCAGCAATTAAGGAGAAAATAAAATGTTTATTAATAGCTGGGTGGAATATGGCTGCTGTGGTTTATTCAGTCGTGTGAGCGGAATTCAGGGTGTTGCACAAAGGAGGGAAGGGAAGGAAGGGAAGGAAGAGAACACAGAAAATCTTGGAAAATTTGGTATCAGATACTGTCTTTTATCAATTTAAGTGCTATGTTGTAAAGAAGAGATCTTTAGGAAAAAGAAGCTACAAAATCATCTCTGTAAGCATCTCTGCAAGTCAGAATTTTTATTTTATTTTATTTTTTAATATACCTTTATTGCTGTCTAATTAATCAACTTCTGCAGGGAGACAGAGCACGCTTCTTTCACATTGGACTAAGATTATACCACAATGGGCACCAGAGGAACTTAGTGTTGAATGAGAAAATTAAAACACTCTATTCTTATTTTACAATGTGCAAAGTCATTAGGAATTCCTATTGTAGAAGAATTTAACTCCCATTTTAGCCTTAGGAAGTGTCATCCTCTCAGTCTCATAATAAAATAAAATTAGGAAAAAAATCCTTTTTTGATGACACTATTAAAAACAACATTCGTATCATATTATCCACACTTAAAATAAGTTAGAATTTCACTGTGATATCTCCTGGCAATTTTCCCTCAACTGGGGAAAGTACTAATGAGATATTGCCTTACTGCATTGTAATTTGAAAGTTAGAGAGACAAAGTAATAGAGTCTTCCCACATAAAAGTGTTTGGTTTTGTTTTCAAGACAGTCTGTTAACACAAGAACAGACTGAAGGAGAGCAGAAAAGCTCCAGTATTAGGAATGGTACAGTTACAAGTTATAAATCTAAATCAGTCAAAGAATGACTCAGGAGAGAATATAACCCCTGATGACATTCTTCTCATGGACATTATTATCCATTAGCAGGCACAACATAGCTCAGTACCCTCGAGAGTGGTCGATCCTAAATCAGCACAGCAGGCTCTCCAGTGCAGATGGACATACAAAGTTGCTTCTGCTGCTAATTAGAGATGAAACCTCTCCTCCTCCAGTTTTCATCATAACACAAAGACAGATAATGAAAAAATTTTGAAGGAAAGATCTGGCTCCAACTTGTTGATAGTTGAACAGAGGTCTGCATCAACATGGATAAGTTGCACTCAGTTAAAGGGTGAAAGAAACAGGATAGATGGTGCTATAAATGCCCTGTCATCTCCTCACATACATATCTGAAAGTCTAGGGGTGAGTGGATGCCCTGGATATTGTGTAAATCCATGCTGTCTTTCTTGGCTCACTGATGTTGAGTCAGATCTAGTGCTGGTCTCTCTGTCCTGTGGTTCTTTATACACCAGCTAGACATTGCTGAGGGTGGAAAAACAGCCAGCAGGTAAAGCAGTTTCCCCTGAACTGCACTGTCCAAAAGCCAGTCCCTTATTGCTGTGAGGAACAAACCCCACAACACTGGCTCTTGCCCTGTTCTAGGCCTATATTCTTCCATTATATGTTTCTTTCTCTCTCTCACTGAGCCATTCCCAAGGTCTCTCATGTATCCAAATTTGCTAAGGTCTGTGTGGAATGAATAAGCTGGACATTTTGGCACCTTCTTAGTAAGCTGTGGGAAAGCTGCTGCCTAGACAGTTAATTACAGAGCAGAAAGGTCCTGAATTTTGTTTTTTGGAGCATTTTTTATAATCACAGATGAACTCCCTGCCTCCGTTACTGGCTCTGATGTTGCATTCAGCCTGCAGGGAGTTCAGACAGTCCTAATGCAGACAACAAGCCATTTTATCATCAAATTCCCAGGATCAAAAGGTCTCACTGAGTTTGAGAGAAGGAGTTACCAATATGGAAGCACTGGAGAATGTAGTTCTATTTCTTGGCTTGTCTCTGTTAGCCATAATACTAAAGTAGTGAGACAGGGCTCTAATTCAGCCCTCATTGATTTCGTTGAGATTTGTAATTTGGCAGTGTCTTGTTTCCCAGATAAATCTTCTCATTGAAAGACTCTTGATAATGATTAACTTACTAACTCTCTGTTCTCAGAAAACACGTTAAAGAAGAATGAACAGAAGAATTGTTTAGACATTCAAGTTAATGGGAGGACCAACTGGTAAAATTAACTCAATTTTGGTCCCTTACCACAGGAAAGATTTTGACTCAAACAAGGGTGAGTCTAGCAGAGAGAAACCAGGTTGGTTGAGGAATTATAACACATGAAGTAACAGAGATATATCCTGGAGAAAAGGCTAGGGAGGGACCAAGTGTCCTCTGTCTAATGGGTGGCTATGCAGAGGACAGAGACAGAACTTCTCAGAGCTGCACACAAAAAAGACAATTGGACAACTGGTGCAAGTTGTAGGACAGGAAATGTGAACTCTGGAACAGGGACCCAGAGAGACGGTGGGATCTCTGTCCTTAGACCTAATTTAAACTCAAGTGGACAAGTCCTTCAGAAACCTCATAATTCTGAGGTTACCCTGGTTTTCAGCAGGAACAGGTTGCTGATCTACAAAAATCCTTTCCAATATTTTATTCTGTGATTGTATATTCAACATAAAAGTGAGAACAATATCTTATTATCTTCTAGCTGTTCCTTTTCCAAGTTTTACTAGCACTGCTTGAGTTGCTTTTTTAATTCTGAGGTAGATGTTCTTTCATATGACTATAATTTGACAGGATTATTAGCCACTGGACTGTCACAGTGTTTTTGTGTATAGATTTTTATGCAGCACATAGAGGCATCAGCCCATATTAGGATTATGTTGAACTGGTTTGTGGTTTCAGGTTTTTAAAATGGTTGTAGTTGGACCTGAACTCTGAAAGACATATATACAAAGGCATTTTAAATGGAATTTAAAGAGAGTTTTGCTGAAATATTTTGTCACTGCGTTTAATTTTTCCCTGCATACGTACACCTGCATTCCTGCTATCTCGTTAAGCATCTACTTCGCTGTCAAACTTCTTAAGGGACTCTGCTAAACCTTGATGTCATCTTCTCCTTCAAAGGAGAACACAAAGCTTCTTCTAAGTGATCTATGAGATAGACGGCTGCAGCAGAATGTTACCTCAATGGCTATTTTCCTACGAATAATAATGCCAGAAACATTATGGAACTTGCATGAAGGAAGGACTAATGTCTGTTTTCAAAAAATAGATTAAGTGGTTTTCAGGAATACTTCAGGAAATCTGTCCTTGTTTATAATTTATGTTTATATATATTTCTGTCTCCATTCATGTGAAATATATTGCAGTGAAGTCTGCTTAATTAGGGTGCCTGCTCCATGGGATCAGCTGAACCTAATGACAGTAAAGAGTAAATGACCACTGCTTAATTAGGCCATGTCACATTCCACATAAAAATAGCTCTTTGGAACCACTGGAATGGTGTCAGAGTGACACAAATCAGTCAGGGAAAAAGGTGCAAATGGTATTTTACTAAAATAGCTGCCTGCCCTGAAACACTGGAAACAATCAATGACCCATATAGATAGAACACCAACAAGAAACTGCAAAGGCTGATGTTGCTGCAAAAATTCACAACTTATAAACACTCATAACACTGTATAATAATCTGTTTAGCATAACCAAAAAAGATAAAATGATCCTGATGGTGTCGGACTCTAAACCCAAACCAATGGTTGCTACATCCTGCTGGAGCTTCATTATAAGGAAGAAAGGAAAAGAGGGTGAGGAGAGAGAGAGAGAGAGAGAAAAGAGAGTTTGTTTATAAGATAGAGAGAAGAGATGAAAGATAGTCACCACCTGCAAGGCTTCATGTGTTGTAGCAATTTTTTTTTGTCCTATGTGTCCAAGAAAAAGGTGGGTGTCCAAAAGACTAGAGGAGTTTGTGCGTTTTCTTAAACCGTCCCTGCCTCTCACCTGGGTCAGGTGGGCAGATCAGGTAGCAAGCTGAGATATACCCTTCAGCATATCCCCTCCTGTAAGACTGTCCAGTGCAGGGAAACAGGGACCCATTTCAGAATCATCTGCTTTGAGACATTTTAACTCAGGCCATGCTGGGTCCATACAGGCCAAAATTACATAAATTCCAGGTAACAGGGGGAAATGTCTGTGATTAACAAGAAGGAAAAGTGGACAAAAATGTTGTTATTAAAGATGCAAATGACATGCAGCTTTACCCTGTTTGGAACTTTTCTTAAAGGTTCGAGCTGAGAAGACCTGACTCAGGGTAACAAACCATTTGAGGAAACTTAGTCTGGTTTTCCCATTATAGTGAAGAAACAAC
This sequence comes from Coccyzus lansbergi, assembly GCA_033558105.1. Lineage (NCBI taxonomy): Eukaryota > Metazoa > Chordata > Aves > Cuculiformes > Coccyzidae > Coccyzus > Coccyzus lansbergi. Next base: position 738,312 of record JAUMJK010000237.1, on the reverse strand, counting down.
ACTGTCCATAACTGCACATGATTATATGTGTTAGGTCATGAAGCATGGAAAGTGAAAGACTTTCACATCAGAATTTTTGGAGCCATTTCAACACAGAACATACTGGGAATACTCAAATATAATCAAAACTAAGAGGAAAAACAAAAAAAGTCTGGATCTTTTAGCTGAAATTCAGCCTAGTTGGATTTCACCTGCAGATTTCAGCTGTCACATCATTGAGTGTAGGTCTGCGAAAGCATTCAGCTAGTTTACACTGATTGCAGACAGACTGAGTAACCAGAGCTGTGGAAACAGCTTCAACATGGCAAAATAGTTTCTCTGCTCTTTTGAAAGCAAAATGTGGGCATCAGGAGGAGAGGGATTCTTCTTAAATTACAACCCATCTGCAATACAGAAAGGACAAACATATGGTCAGTTAATATGGCTTTGCAGGCAAACAGCTATAATGCAGTGAGCACTTTGCATGTCTCTGAACATAGAGTGGAGTAGTGGAACATTTTATTTGCAAAGTTGGAGAGTTTACTGAGATAGTGCTTGGATATTGAAAAACAATTGTTTTTTGGTGTTATATTTCGTCTCTGAACTCAAAAATCTTATCTGATCATTAGATCTGAGAAGACATGGATTAGAATCCCAGATATATTGTAATCTTTTTATGATATTAGTCCATTCATGATAAGGCAAATGAGTGATCTTACTGCTTGATATCCATGAAACCTCACTTGTGGTAAGGTAGGATTTCACCTGAGAATGCACTGAAAAGCCCAGCCTATGGCCAGCACCACAGCTACCCTCAGACTCTCCTATAATAAGCATTTCAGCACAGTTCAAAACAAAAAAGTAGCTCATACAGCAGAAGTCTCATTAAAATTAAAACAACTGGTTATACTATGAAGTCTGACACATTGTAAGTTAAGGTGTTGCAACTGACATTGCATACTTTATCAAATACGATGCTAAAACTTCAAGATTTTTCTTTTAATGTAATGATGTAAAGTGGAATTTAACCCCTCTGAGGTTTTGTACCATGGCAAATTTAAGTGCCTGGAAGATGGAAAAATATATGCAGGCTTTCTTCTATTGTTCTCATTGAATACATTGACTATTTATGAACCATGTCATCAAGGCCACCTTCATTAAGAGAACCAATTAGAATAGACTTAACCTAATGAAGATCTTTGACTAATGAACAACAACAGTGCTTATTACTAAGCATTAATTAACTTTGCTATCAAACAGGCTATGTGTTTTGATGATGAGTTAATAGGTTTCCAAGCAGTACATTAAATTGACAAAGCTTCCAAATTTCTTAAAAAGATAAATAGAAAAGGGTTCGCAGCCGATAATAGTTGCAAACAAGTTAGTGGCAAAAGCAGCCTTCTGAAGATATTCAACTTTTCTGGGAGCCATAATACATTTTTCTTTGCACTGAAATGTTCGACCCAGCTATCCTGCTCCTAGCAATCTTTAAAGCTATTCATATATTACCCATATTGTTTTATTATTTTACCTTTAAGAACATGCAGTTTAATGCTTGAGTGCTTTTCAGTTTTGCCATTCAGACTACAGATTAAGTTTATAATGAGTATCTTAATTTTTACAGTCTGTAGCGTGTCTTTAGGCTGAAAGATACCTCTGATGATATGAGGCTTTAGGCAACTTTGGCATTTCAATAACAGTTAGATGCAGTTCAATGACTTCTTACAATCATATTGTGGCTGATATTATATGACTGCATGTTCTTTCTGGCCATTGAAATATGTAATTTACAGCACATTCCTTTCTTGGGGTTTGAAAAGGCAGGGATCTCTGAATGCAGGGAACTATTTTCTTTTCATTTCTTGTGCCATGGACAGATTACAAGTGAATGAGGAGTCTGCATTGAACCCCTTAAAAAATGTGTAGTACTATGGGAAAAGAGCACCCAAAGTGAAAAAAAAAAAAAAAGACTGATATATTTGAAAGCCTGTTAGTAGATACTGCCAGTAGGAGTCTGGAATTGACTAGATTTTAAATGACCTTACAGAGACAGTACACTCATGGAACAGAACATCTCATCTACCTCCTAGGCCTTTTCGACTATATAGTTTTACATAGGATTTTTTCTATGTAACTCTGGGAGACTTTCGCTCTCACTGAAGTAGAAACCTGCTATTTACACTGCTTACTAAACTCTTCTGAATGTTCTGACTAGATCCTCGAGGACTATTCACAGACTGTAGACACACAGAGTGGGATTTTATAGCCCATACATAAGTGAATTTGTCTTCCTTGGCATCTGCATGACACTTGGGAATAGCAGGAATCTCCCTTAAGACTGTATCTCATCAACTAGCTGCATGCACAAGTCTTTGATACTGTAGAGCAACACAGGTTTTGCTAGGCAGATGTCTTAGCAACCCAGTGCTTTTTCAGATACTTATAGGTAGATATCTATATGTAGATATCTTAGTCTCAAACAGGACCTACCCCACGTGCTGTCAGTCCAGGTGTCTCCATCTGTAGTTCATGGGGAGTAGGTCAAAAGATTCAGAGAAGTTTAGGACAAGAAACTTTTGAACTAATGTAGAAGCTTACTTAGAATGACATGAGGGACACCCAGTTCACTGAGTCTCAAACGACATTTAGGTGTTCAGGCAACCAGGTCAGGTCAGAACTGCTCATGGTACTCCACTCCCTCCACAGACTGATGCCACACTGCCTAGAGGGGGAACCCAGAGTAGTTTGCTCAGAGATGTCTGTGCTGCAAATTCAGTTGATTCTCATCTTGCATCTCCTACGTAGCGTGTTATGAGTGAGTGGGCACTAGATAACCAAAACTGTAACTTCGTTCTTCCAAAGCAAGGTCAAGGTCTGCAGGAAAGCATTCCTCTTTCTAGGAAAGCTAAGCCCTGGTAAATTAGATGTTTTACTAGAGGTTAATGCCCCCATAAATCAGCTCATTGATATTGCTAGAAGAAATTGGGCCATCTCACAATCTGAAGTAGTTGAGGAATGGGAGTAAAGTCTATTCTCCTGACCCGTGAGCCAGATAAAGAGGAAGCATTAATGTCTGGAAAGAGGAAGCAATAACCCCCAGAGAGATAGGTGCCTTAAAATGGCATATATTGGTGAATGAGAGATCCAGGAAAAATAATCACAATGATATCAAACTGGAACAAGAAGGCTGTTTATCATTGCACTTCCTTTATTCTATAGACCACCATGAAGGAGATAAAGAACTTAAGAAGTGAATCTAAACTCTTCATACATTAAGCTGCAGACTTCCATCTCCACGACTGATTGCTACTTCAGCAGCATGTGAGACACATGTGTCCACAATTGTTTTAGAGACCAAGCTTTGCAGAAGTGTTACTCAACCAGGCATGTTCCAGTTCATTCTGAAGGAGGAAATGAATAAATGGTGCATTTCAACTCACTTCCATTTCTGGAAAACCCCAAACAAACCTTAATCTAATCAAAACCCCAAAGAATCCAAAGATTATGTGAAGTAACCTTTTTTCCTGGGCTTGAGTATTCACAGAGTATCTGCAAGGTAAACTTGGGTTTAAGATTATTCCCTTTAAGATTATCTGTGCAGAACTGACAGTAGAAGCAAAGTTTGTTTCCCCTCAAAGCCTAAAGGAGTGAGGCTCTGATTTGCAGTGATGATGATGTCTTGAAATGAAAGGCATAGTGTACATTCATCTGTGAGTAAGTCTTGTCTCAGAGGAAATTCAGACTGAAGGAGTTCATTCCCTACACAGGTTAGAAATGTATCACAGACCAGAAAAAGACAGTCTGCAGTGACAAAAATCCATTTTGCTTTATGTTCAATTCCTTTTAAGCCACTCTCACCAAGCAAGTATTGCCAATTGTCAAGTACTTACACATATTCTCTGTTTTTTTTCTTTAACACACACATACACACACACAAAAATAATCATCAAGTGAGCAGAACTGTGAAAACCTCTGTATGTTTTTGTTGAATGGACTTAAATGCTTAAGATAAAATAGAAGTAATTTGATGTCAGATGTAGTATTGGAAAATATAAAAAGAAAGATTTTAGGGAAAAAATTTCATGGAAGAGTGAGAGAGAGAACACCTTTTTTTTCCCTTGTATAAGTATACAAGGATAATTTACCGCCCTCTCTGAGTGTCTCAAACACTCGACTTCTAGTAAAACTCACTGAAAATGTTCTAACTTTTCCCCCCATTGATTTGGATTTCACTAGCTGACATCTGTTGTTAGTAATAGATGCAATAAAACTACCTGCGCCAAGAAAGTCAGACCCTTGTGTTTACTGTAATAAAGCAGAAGGATTTACAATTTGATGCAAAAAGTTTTTATGGTTCACTATAATTCTTAAATTCAAAGTCTTTCTTAACTTTGAGACAGGAGCAATAAAAGTGATGATTTATTATTATTACATTTTCCTTAGTAGATTTCAAAGATTCTAAATGTAGCATCAGCTTTAGAGGTGGTCAGTAATGACCTTTTGGAATGCTTTTCCCAATGGAAAAAGATTTTTTTTTTCGGAAATCATAGTTTTTCTGTTCTCTGTGAGGAAAACAGGGATGATAAATCCACATACGTTCACTGAAAATTCATCTGTGGTTTCAATATTCATACAGAACACAAAATTACATGGTAATCTTCCAAGCAGTTAGCTGGAAGATTATGGTAATACCCAGACCAATGTCCAATTGCTGAGGCAAAACTAGTCTTAAAGAGGGTATGTATCTATATGGTTGTCAAGGTTTAGCCATGATTTTAGCTCAAACCACAACATGAGTAAAGTTTTCTGCCATCAGCTTGTTTTATATATCTATATAGATATATAAATATTACAATCTCTATTACTAGTTTAATTCATTTCTGTAGAAAACTCTTTTGAGGGAGAAGTTTAATTTTTTCATGCTTAACAACAATATATATCATACCAATCTAAAGTTTAGAGAAGCTAAGACACCATCATGATATGTGCTTTTAGAAACCTACCCTGAAAGAAAATGTAGGGCTGTTTACTATTTAAGGAGATGTTTTGTTAACTTTTTAAAGATTTACCCTGCTTCAGGAAACTGCAAAAGTACATGTGAGCGTGAACACAGTGCAAACAAACACATTGATGCTGTTCGTCTAAAGCCTTCCCTCAGAGAAGTCAGAGTTCACAAGCCAAAATGGAGGTTCTGAAGCTGTGCATTTATTCCTGGGGAGATGAAAATGTTACACAGTGAAGCAATGTTGTCAGGACAACAGTGCTATTGCTGCTTTCCTTGAGCATTACCACTGCAGACCTGGTAGATCGAATGATTCCAAATGTCACTTTGAGCAGTTGAAGTCCACTGTCAATAGGAAAACATGAGTGCAGGGTTCAGTTCATCATTGTGGAAAATATCAGAGTTTACTTTGGGGAGGGCTTGTCAGCTCTATTATTTATTGCCAGATAAAATATTGGATAAGGGTTTAGCCTTTAGTATTATCTCTAAACTAAAGCCAGAAAATGGACTGAGTTCAAATTGCACTTATTTAACTCAGCAAGTAAGATAAGTATATTACCTTCTGCTTAAGTCATCTCTTTTAAAGTGCTGACAACACAACAGGTTCCTGATTTGTTTTACGTATTAAAAAAAACCCACCACTTCGGACTGGGAAAGTCATTAAGAGTGGTCAGGTTAAGGAAACATATCAAAGTATTCCCTGACTCTAGCTGGGACCTAAAAATGGAGATATTTTGCTACTGATAATGGGTGTTTTGCTGTTCCTTTAGTTTTACTTCTACTTCTAAACATAACATAGATAATATTCCTATTTTTGTTTCACTTATAGAATCATAGAATCATAGAATCACCAGGTTGGAAGAGACCCACTGGATCATCGAGTCCAACCATTCCTATCAAACACTAAACCATGTCCCTCAGGACCTCATCCACCTGTGCCTTAAACACTTCCAGGGCAGGTGAATCAACCACCTCCCTGGGCAGCCTGTGCCAGTGCCCAGTGATCATTTCTGTGAAAATTTTTTTCCTAATGTCCAGTCTAAATCTCCCTAAATGGCTTGAGGCCATCACCTCTTGTCCTGTTCCCTGTCACTTGGGAGAAGAGGACAACTCCCTCCTCTCCACAACCTCCTTTCAGGTAGTTGTAGAAAGCAATGAGGTGTCCTCTCAGCCTCTTCTTCTCTAGGCTAAACAACCCCAGCTCTCTCAGCCGCTCCTCATAGGGCCTGTTCTCCAGCCCCTTCACCAGCTTTGTTGCTCAAAGATGTGGGATGATGCTTATAGATGTGGGATTTTATGTGACATTTTTCAACAATCTTTCTTTGTCATTCACATCATGCCTCTGGCTGCTCCCAGGAGTTCTGGGGCTCCATAGGGGCGTGGGATGGGGCTGGAATCTGATATGTGTTTTATTCCAAGTGGTCATAAAACCAATGCTGCAAGTGCTGGAATATACTGGCTAAAGGTAGCGTGGGTTCACCTATACTGCCACTGTACTGGGGGAGGATGCACTGGTTATCAAGTCTTCTTGTAGAGTGCGATTGTTGTCCACCCCAGGTAGACAGAAAGGGCAAAAAACCAACTCTAAAGAATCTAGGACATAGCAAGGGATCTTCCAAAAACACAGAAATTGGAATTTTTGGAACAAAAGGGTGAAACAGTCTGTGTGGGTACTAGAAGAGAAATCTTTGGGGGAGAGATGTTAAATTTGATTTTATTGATTTACCAAACAAAATCACAGTGTACTTTAGGACTCAAGGGGCTTTGGACCCTCATATTGGTGGGCCAACTCACTAGTGTTAGTCTAGTTCTTGTGGGAAGAAACGTTGCAGTCACCCTGAAAGCAGTACAGTATCAGCAGAAAACGAGGGCTTTGTACTGTGGTCACAATTAATGTAGTCCCTGATGCAATCAATTTACACTTAATGATTCGTTTAGTAGTAATAAAAGCGAGAACCTGTAAAATATTCTTACATTGCTATAATTTGCTACCTTTGAGGTGTCAAGGAGTAGCGGGGTCATAATGTGTACCATTTTGGGAAAAAAAGTACAAATAGTTGAGAAAGAAAGTCATGAGAAAAGAAAAGGGTAATAAGGTTACTGGGAATTACAAGTAGTTTTTATCTGTACCAATTATGAGAGTGCTGAGTTAGGAAAACAACACTAAGAAAGTACTTCTGCTAATTAGGAATACCCTCCTTGCCTCTGCAAAATAGTCTTCCCTCTGAGATTTCTGTGCCACCAGGCAAGTATTTTAGGAAGTCATTGCAACATATAAATTGGTCATGCTAAATTAAATTGATTAATAGGTTATATGAATATTTTCACCTGCTTAGTTTTGGCTGACAGGAAGTTCTAATGGACATCTAATCAGTAAAGAAAGTCCAAAGATCTGAGAAGTCTAAATCGTTGGGGAAGGTATGACAGAAAACTTATCTTCATGTGAAGGACATATCACAAACCATTTTCCATGGGATGAGGATTTTGTTCAATATACTCCTCTCCGTAGCACAGATCTAAACCAACCCTGGTCCAACCTATGAAACTTACTGGTGGAAGGTTCAAACAGGAAACTTTGGATGATTCAATTTTATCCCAAAGTATTAGTCTGTACGGTTCAGAATTGCTGGAATTTTGATCCAGTGCCCCTGGGTGAGCTGAAATACATTTCTATCACCTTGTATTTCCTTTGCAGAGACAGACAAAGTAGATGAGGACAGTAAGTAATTTGGACATGCAGAGCTGACTCACCTTTCCTTCTCTGGACATCAAAAGACGTTATCTCATTTTTTTTGGCAAGGGGGAAAGTGAAATGGAGGACTGAGACAGAGTGAAAATGTTAGCTTGAGCAAGTGCAGGGAGGGTGCATGGAAATATCATTCAACTGATGAATATTTGTTCAGACGGTTTTGATTTTATTTTTGTATTTTCCATAAAACCTTGAAGCTTGGAGGGGCAGAATGTTTTCAAGAACGTCATTGCATTTCAATCAATAATGAACTGAACAAGCTAAAGTAAATAAAGCCACAAGCTTGTCCCAATTCTTTTCTAGAACTTAACCCCATCTGAACAAAGATTCTGAGGTGCAATAATTTCTCAAAATTAATTTTCATTTACTATTTATCCTTTTGGACCTCTTTCAGACCTCAGGATTCTTGAATTACTAAGGATTTAACTAAGGAATTTCTACTCTTTGAAAAAATAAAAAGTACTGAAATGCCAAAGGAAGGTAAGAGACTGAAGATTGTCCATCTTAATCCTGTGCTCCTGGCTAGAAAATGAGAATGCAGAGAGCAGAACTGTTTGTAGTGTGTTTTTATACAATAGAAATGAGAGTTAGTTGTGTTTACAGATACCTCTGTTGTAAAGGAACCAGAAGAGAATTTGCCCTTAGGAAAGCAACAGTGAGTCTGGACTAGTTTTATTTCTGCATCTGTTCAATGCAAAAGAGAAAAAGCAGAGTATGGTGAGTGAGGTGAAAACATTATGTGGATTTCAGTGGTAGATATTTGGGAAAGTTGAAGTCCTCCTGTGTAGGCAGAATTTTCTTTATATTCATAACCTAACCAAATCCATTTTCTGGGGAGTGTGGAGCACCTTAGGCTCTAGCACTGCTGTTATGATTCATGGTCTTTACTGAAGGGATAAAGAAAGTGACAGACAGAAGCCAATCTTTCAAGCTTCTTGTACTAATGCAAAGTTCATTCATTTATTAAAAAAGAAAACAAATCACATTAACTGTTTTTGTGATTTTTATCAAGATCACACAAAATAGTGGTAGGAGAATCTAGAAGTAAGCAAAAGAACTTTGTTTGGTCCTAAAATACGTTTTTCCCTGGTGTTTGCATTGAAGCAGCCTCATGCCTCTCTTCTCTGCTTTTGGCAGGCAGGCAAGAGTTTTCATCTCAAGCTGCCAAGAAGCTGTTTTGAGAGATGGGCTATATTTATTCAGCCCGAGTTACAGATTACTCATGTTTACACATTTATGAGTGTCTTTAAGCACATAGACGGCACAGTCATGTCCATTTAGAGGCCTTGTCCTTGATCCAAAAATCCACCTCCTACTTTTTTGTTCCTGAAAAGCAGGACATTGTACCTTCAAATAAAAAGGGGCACATTTCCTAGAAATGCTTGCCTAGATGTTACAAGACAGAGATTAAATTGTTTTTGCTGTGAGACTGCCTCTTCAATCCACTGTGCAATATTGTGTACTGGTCACCTCAATAAGGTAGGGTGATGACATATCTATAGTGACCTTTTTTCTATGAGAAATTACTGGCATAAAGAAAGGAAGATTCCAAATGAAATAACATGATTTTCTTCAAGAAATATGTGCTTCAAACAATCCCCACAAATCTAAGGAAGTGAGGCAACTTCTCCAGGTGAGGCCAAGAAGATGTATTTGGTCTTGTTGAGATGATATCTGAGAGTAGGAGAGCACTTAGGGAAAATGACAGCAACTGGGAAGCTATCCTGCTGTCTCTTGACATGTTGCCCTTGTGTTGTTATGTCCTTTTGGGGATCATGCCCTCTGTACCATTACTCCCTTCTCTTTCATTTCCTAGCACCTTGCCAGCTCTTGCTCTTGCCTAGGATATGTCACATTTAAGTGTAGATCATGGTTGGGATCTCCAGGTTTTTCCCTCATTTGTGGTAATTAAAGTTCCTTCAGTACAGAATAAAGGTATATTTTCACCTCTTTATCATCTCTCTTTATCCACAACAACTTCATTCTCCAGTCCCACTTTGAGGACTTAAATAATTAAAAAATAGAAGGAATAGGGTGCAAAACAAGGTGATTTATTTATTTATTCTGCCATGCCAGAATTCCTGACATATGTAATAAAGTGACACAAAAACTAATTCTTCAGTTCTTCAAAGTGTTGCAAAAATAATGAAAGTTCATTTCCCTTTTATTCCTGTCTTTGAATGAGTTGTAAGCAAAACTTCAGAAGTATCTAGCCTGTCATGAATTTTATTTCTTCTTTTTCCCCCAGCTCATCAGTAGATGGTGGCAAAGAGTTCTTGCTCATCGGAGATTCTGACCCCAGGGGCTACACAAATATGACAATAACAGCAACTGATGGGTAGTGTTTTGCCATCTGCTGCATTCCTTAGATTCAACTGCTCTGTTTGTGTATGACTGAACCTGTTGCAACTTCTAGCTTCCCACATGAAAATCTCTGTGAGTTTACCAAAACATTTGCTGGGATTGTTTCCTTTTTCCAGGGAGTCCTTATCTTCCAAAGGCCTCCAGACCTTATTTCTCCAGGAAGTGAATGTCTGCACCTGTCTAGGTTCTTCTCTTCACCAGTTTAATCTTTGTAATTATTTACTCTGTGTCTGAATCACTTAACTATGAGGCATATGGGAGTATGATGTGTATGAACTACGTGGCAAAACACAAATGTATTATAAGTTGCATTACTTTATAATTAGGAAATAAAATGAGAACTATTTGCCTGTTCAGGAAACCAATATAAAAACATACAAACTCTCTTACATGGAACATCATATCAGAGGAATAATTATCTCCTGAAATTACAAGCACTGCACTTTAATTTTCAACAGCATCTTACAGCCTAGAATGGAGTTTCATTATTACAATTGCAGGATCACTATTCCAAAATCCTTTATTTCGGATTAGAATGTAGATTGTAATTTTCATGGCCAAAAAAGCATTGCAATTTTGTATATGCAATGTGCTAATAACCAGACTAAATTAACATTTTAAGCTTCGCTTATGGCAGATCATAATGTTTGTCTACAGTCTATCCCGTAGCAACACAGCTTGGGAGACACATAAAATTGTGGTTTCCTTTAGTATTGCCAAGAATCTTGAAAAAGACTGGTGAAAATCTATGGAGTAAACAATAGTGTGGCTCCTAACACTAAATATCTTTCCTATTTTTACCACCAGCCTGAATTGTAAGCTGACATCTATGACAGGGACAAATAGCGAATGCCAGTTTTATTTCCAATGTGGTGTTACATATTTTTTCATTCTTTTCTCCATCACCAGTTCTTAGCCATCAAAACGTCCTTTCAGTTGCAGTGGGGAAGCACAGCTTCTTCAGTTATTCAAAACCAAACTTGGGAGTGAAAGTCACAGTCATTTTCTCTAAAAGAGGGAATACAAACAGTGAGAGGCGACCTGTATTTAAATACCCATCCACATTAATAACCTTTAAATGTTATTCTTAATGATAACTTTTAAATTCATTTTAAATTATTAAAAGGAGTGAAGTGAGGAACATCACTGTGGACAGCTGATAATTGCAGAAACCTTGACTGCAATGAGGAAAGTAAAGCTGGTATTTAACTGTACAAGAAACAGAACAGGAAGTAATACAGAAGATACAATAAAAGAGACATTCAGGCATGCAAATGAATACTTACCACAATGAAAAACTTCAAAGTAGAGATTCTGGATATGGATTTCTGAATGGCTCAAATATGAAATGTTCAGCCCACTTAGTGCAGAGCAGTGGCAGACAGTAGGGGGCCTTTGTAAAATAATGAATAGTAAAAAGGTCAGTCATACAACTAGGGGACTTTCAATTAAGCTAAAAGGAGACAATTCAAAGCTTAGAAAAGAACACCTAAATAATGCATAATTAATCTGGAACATATTGTCACAACATTTCACCAGTACCAAGCAGCTTAGATGAATGTAAAAAGAAGCCCAAGTATTAGTTAGGCAGTACAAGTGTTAATTGGATGCCTGACATGGCATACATAATGCGCTTAGTCTTTAATTACATGTCCACAGTCTAATTTTTTACAGGATACCTGTCTTAAGCATAGAGAAGATGGACCCAGACAGAGATAGAACTGTGCTTTTTTGGGTAGTTGAAAACCTACCTACTGCTTAACATTTGAGGGTTTGGCTCTACAGTCACAAGGATCTTCTTTTAGTTTATAATTACTGTAGTGCAGCAACATTCACATTAAGTATTTTATAGTCAAAGTTCTGGATGTTATACTCTGAGGAAGCACTGGGTCATTGACACCAACACTGTGACGACCAACGTTTATCAAATAGTAACCTTTACAGTATATTTGCCCATAAGGACCCTTCCATTTTCTGCAAAATTAGACACAGGATCTGGGCAAGCAGCAAACTTAAACATTAAAGAATAATGTACCATATTGAAAGCAAACCAGGCCCTGGGCTGCATCTGCAAGACTGTATCCAGTAGATCAAGGCTTATCTTACTCAACATGTGTTAGGCTGGACTTAATCCTCTCAGTTCAAGCGAAAGCTTGAACAACTGGAGATTATCCAGTGGAGGATCATTGAGACAATTACATTGTTGGAGAACTTGACATATAAAGAAAGGCTGAAATATGTTTTTTCTAAAGAAGAAATTTGTTTTGCTTGTTCATCGCAGTCTTCCAATATCTAGGATGTAGTTATAAAGAGGTGGCTGTGCTCTCTACACAACAATGCATGCTGACAGGACAGAAGGCAATGGCACAAGTTGTTTCAGGGGAAATTTTGTCTGGGTATAAGAAAAAATTCTTATCCGCAAGAGCAGTTAAGCATTGCAGTACTTTGTCTAGAAACATGGAGGAAATATTCGAAACCTGGCATGATAAGGAACTGGATAACCTAACCCATGGCCCTGCTTAAAAGATTCATCCAGATAACCTCCCTTTCTAAATGAGACCTTTCTGTCATTCACTCTCTCACTACTCTAGAGAAGCGAGAGCACCTTCATGTTTAGCTTTCCCCATGCTTCATACATGAAAGCATCATACTGTTTAAGAATGCTTCTGTAAAGACTTATGGAGAAGAGAGACAAGAGGAAAGTGTCATTTAGAGCTCCCAGCCTCCCACCTGATGCAATGGACAAGCCTGACCTACAGGATTTATCCTGTCTTTGTTTCCTTTCTGTCCTGAAATATATTCCCTGCCTTCTCCTGTGACCTTCACTATGGCAGCAACTGTCAAGTGATTGCCCTAATAGGCATAGCCATCTCTCCAGATGGAAGAATATGTTGAACCGTGTAAAATAAACACAATTCCAAACCCATATCTTCCAGCAGCAGCATATTACATTGTCTCTTAACATAATGGATTTGTTCATATCGCCTCAGTTTGAAAAGTGCAGCAGGCACTGCTAAGGTGAATTATGAGAGGTTAGCAATGAAAAGTAAGCATTGTGTACTGAGCTGATGACTCATACCGAGCCCTTCAAGAGATGCACATACTAAAAACAGCTGGAAAATATCAGACAACATAAAAAATGCATCATTGCTTTCCTAACCTCTGATGCTGTAAATAAGCTTAGAAATTTAGTGCTGATTATATCTAACTTTAGAGACAATGGTGGAAAATACGGCACCTGAGCAGTCACAGTGTGGCTTTTGATTTCTCTCACTGACAACCATCAGACCCTTCAATGCCTCGGTGACAAACAAGCACAGAAGAGTACGGACACACAAAGTGCAATACAATTGATTTATATGGAGTAGGAAAGAACTCTGTATGTGTGTGTAGTCATATCCCAGTGCTGGCTGATACACACTTCTCTAAAGCTATTTCTGTGCCTGATTTATAAGGCATCCAGTAGGTTTCTGATCTGTCAGTGCCTGCAATGCTGGCTTAGCTTTAAAAACACACACATGTTCCTGGACTGTCCATGAAGTTCACAGGAGAATTGGAGATGAACAGAGTGTGCATTCCTCATGCTCTGCCTTTTTTATGTCTCGTCTTTGTGCATTATATCATGAACTGAAAAAATGAGAAGAGAAAAATTTAATAAGCACTTATTTGATTTGAAAGGCAAAATGTCAATATATTCTTACTTCAAATATGCCTCTAAAATGAGAGTTCAAACTGAAGACAAAAGGTCATGGAAAAAAGGTCCCAATTAATGCTTAAGAAATGCCAAATAGCTAGATATAAAATTAAATATTACAAAAAATAATAGAAATCAGCTTTGAGAGGAAATAATTTGTATTGATCAGGATTGTATTATATCCACATCTATTCAATTCTAATACACAATGACAGATAAATTACCTGAGGCCCACTTACTGATTCTGTAGTCTGAGACCAACTACAAAGCAGCAGGACAAGAATAAATTTCCCCATTAACAAATGGGAATGTAAGCAGCTTTTGTGACTCACACAAAGTCATGGGGGAAATAGTCTGAAGAGCTAGGACTGCAACACAAGAACTTCTGGCTCCCAGGCCCACACTTGGGCCACATACAGATTTACTTTAGGTGAAGTTTGAGGGCTCTTATGGACACATGGACAAATGCAGTTTATCAGGTTATAAAGTCATAGTAGTACATCTCTGAGTTTTCCCTGCTTATGTTTAGAAGAAACAAGACGCACATCCCCGAATTAAAAAAAAAATAGGAGAATTAACAAATAAAATATTGCATATATTTTTCCCAGAGAGACGACTAAAATAAGTATTTGCTCTTAGAGATGTCACTAGACAGAACTATAAGGCCATGGCATGAGTGAACTTCATAAATAAAAGGAGAAAGCAAATAATCCCTTCCAAATCCAAGACCATCCAAACCTCAAACCTGTAAATGTATATTAAAGTCCACCTGACTGTCATTTTATCTTTCTAGGTACCTATCATTTCTTGTGATTCAGTACACAGATGTACCACTGTTAATCTTACTTTCCCTTGTTAATGACAGTAGTTCTCCTTTGAGGCTTTTTCCCCTGGAATGCCATTCTTTATTATTTTTTTGACCTTTACAACTTTTGAACCTACAATTATTCTTCTAGACTTTTCTATTTTGCTCTTTTCTTACTTTGTCTCAAACCATTTCAAATTAACTCAAAGACCTCCCAAAGCTCGATCAGCACTTCCACATTCAAAGGAGTATCACACACAATTGCTTCTGCTATACCAGCAAATAAAATTGGATGGATACACAGCAGTGTCCTTGAAGCCAAAGAGACCACTATGGTTTATTGGGCACTTGAACAAGCTGCCCAGGGAGGTGGTTGATTCACCTTCCCTGGAGGTGTTTAAGGCATGGGTGGACAAGGTGTTAAGGGGCATGGTTTAGTGTTTGATAGGAATGGTTGGATTTGATGATCTGGTGGGTCTCTTCCAACCTGCTTATTCTATGATTCTATGATTTCTACGAAACCATATTCTCTTCCCCTTCCAAACAGTAGAATAAATTTTGATAGAAAAGGCTTGAATGAGGAGTCATTATTTTGAGTTCCTCTCTTGAAGTTATCACAACTTTTCCCCTGTCATATTCTAATTCACCTACAACCTTACTGTGCTGCTGCTTTTCCTGAATTTGGTGGGTGGGTATATCAAATACGTGGGTGGGTACAGAATAGGGAAAATCATTTAATGTAAGGCAATTAGGCATTTCCATGCTATCTTCTTCCCCACCAAGGCAGCCTTCTCAGACACTGGAAAAAATGCATAACTTCAATCATAGGTCATAGAATCATTAGGTTGGAAAAGACCTTGGAAATAATCAACTCCAACCATATGAAAAACCCCACTGAAACCAACCCGTGAGATCTGCTGCTGTGCCTTGAATTACACTCCAGGACTTGATTGTTATAACCTATATGCAATCTCTATATGCTGACAGATATGCTCCCTCAGCTCTTTTCTTCTCCATTATTCTCAATCAACCTAATGGAGCTCTCTGGGATTTGGGTATCGCTTCTCTTTCATTTAAGATCCCTTTATCTTTTCTCCTTGTACATTAGTCTGTGGTTTAGAATACAACTGACATTCAACTAAAGTAGGACTTTTTTATGTGTGTAAATACTTATGACACATAGAGGTAGACAAATGAGATGGCAGAAGCATGAGATCTCCCAAAATGTTAATCAGGAAATATGAAGATTAAAAAAGATATTAGTAAAGTGCATGGGCAAACTTGTCTATTTAGTCAAAACCAACTCGGGACAGTTAAAGAACATACAGAGGTGCCAAGACCTCCTTAGTTAATGAAGTTATTACATAGGAGGTGATTCTTCTCAGCCTCCTACGCTGTTGAATTTTTCACTGCTGCACAAAACAATTTATCATTATTTAGATTACCACTCTTCCTGTAAGTCCAAAATGAAGCTGGAAATCATTACATAAACCCTGCATAATGAGACTTAGTCTCTACACAGCCCTGAGTATTTTACTGTGCAAACAGAACACATGTAAAGGTAGAGTTGTCATTTTTACTGACAGCTAGAGATAATAAGCAGAGTTTTGATTCCTCAGGATTCTGTACTGTTGCTACCCATTGTCATATATACAGAGTCATCCCCTGGAACTTGGTCATCTATCTTAATCTACTACCTTATTCATCCATCTTCTCAGAGCCATGAGGTGGACACTTGATCTCACCTTGTACAGGTGTGAATCTGTCCAGATCCTAATTATTTCTGCTTTTCACTTGACCCAGGGTTGAATCCACTTGATCAAAACCATAACTCCATGTAAATTTCATTTTGGAACCAATGACCTAGATTTTTTAGGGTGGGTTATTAATTTTAATTCTCACCTTAAGTGTCATTTTGGAACAAAGGAAAAGAAAAACATTTGAGACATTTTAAGACTTTTACAACTGAGCATACAAAAATAGCAACTTGGCATTACTCAGCATTACTATTCACTTTGAAAAACTGTAAGCCTGTGTCTCAGCAGCTGAGGATCAGGAGTATCTGCTAATAAGGATGGTCAGCATCCCTCAATGCTCCTTTAAATTTTATATAACAAGTCCCTCAGTGAACATCTGCCATTTTTGACTAAAATGGGAACTTCAAAGAGCGTAAGAGTATGCAAGGCTGAAAAACTTAAGCCTAAGTGTCCCACCAGGTTCTAGTTCAGCAGTATCCACAGTGAATCAGGGTGCACAGCAAGCTGTGCCATTGTGAGCAGGGAGAATGAATCATTCCTATTACTCAACATGATGGAAGAAATAAGAATATTTACAGAAAGCTACACCTGACAAGTTGTGAAAGCAAACATAAAGCCCACGCAATTTGCACTTAATTTCTTTTGCGGTTGCAATCCATAGGTAGAGAAAGAATTCCTGTAAGCTGAGATATTTCAGTGTGAACTGAAGAGGAATGTATCTGTTAATATCTGCTTTGACTGAGTGGTTCTGCTTTTCGTGCAAAAAAATTACTGTGTAAATCCACTTTTGCTCTGGAAGCTGAGAGATGAAGTTCACCTGCTACAGGCTTGCTTCCCAAAGTGCAGGCAGTTTCCTGCTAAGTAATCTTTCCCAGGCAGCAGAATTTTTATGGTTCTTTAATGCATCATCAGGTGTTAATCATAATGTTTTACTGTCTGAATAACAAGCTTATCTCCCTCAAGAAAGTTTTGGTTCACATCCAAAGCTCTGTTCCCAGAATAAACAATATACTTGGATAGCAGTGGCATTTCACCCTGTGCCCAATGAATTTCCAGACTTAGTAACTGAATAAAAAATACATTTGTTAGTTGCTCCCCTTGATATTGCTGAAGCACCTACATTTTTTTTTACCCAGGATACCACTACTGAAGGAATCAGTAATTCCTGAGAGGCATAATCCGTTTCCTTCCTCTCATTCTTATGCAAACACGTAACTTGATAAAGGTTAAAGAATAGCAGTTGGGTGCATGCAGGATTAAAACTGATGCCTCACTCGTGTGATCCAGAACTGGACCAATGCAGAAAACTTTATATTCACAGTAACTTGGTCAAATTTTGACCTCATTACTCTCTACAAGTACCTGAAAGGTGGTTGTGGAGAGGAGGGAGCTGGCCTCTTCTCCCAAGTGACAGGAGACAGGACTAGAGGGAATGGCCTCAAGCTCCACCAGGGTAGATTTAGGCTGGAGATTAGGAGGAGGTTTTTCACACAGAGGGTCATTGGGCATTGGAATAGGCTGCCCAGGGAGGTGGTTGAGTCACCTTCCCTGGAGGTGTTTAAGACACGGGTGGATGAGGTCTTGAGGGACTTGGTTTAGTGTTAGATAGGAATGGTTGGACTAGAAGATCCTATGGGTCCCTTCCAACCTGGTTGTTCTGTGATTCTGTGAAATTTGTCTCTTCTCTGATCCATAAGAAATAGAACAAAGTATGTTGTCTTCCTCCTTTTGATATCAGAATGTTTTATGAAAGAAATAAGAACAGTGAGTGCCTAGGCCCAAAATCATTGTGACATTATCAATGTGAGTTTGAGGTCTCTGTTAATATGCCCTTTTAACACATTGGTCATGCTTCAACACACAAGTGTAGATGCCAAGATGTTCTTATGATGACTGTGGGACCGCTGGCTGGGAATGTGTTCCAAGAAGAATTCACCGTGAGGTACGGAGGATGTTGCAGCCAAGTATATGGGGTAGCTGCTCTGAGAATGAACCTCCTGGAGCCACTGGGACAGCTCACAGCTGAAGTACCGGTAACCCCAAAGGGTAATTCATGGTTTCTGAAAGCAACCCAACACATGGGCTTCTGCCTTAGTCATGTTAGGAGCATGGTCACTCTATGGGACACAGCCTGAGCCATTGTTATTAGCCATTGTCTGCTGTATACTTCCAGATGTCATAGGCAGAAAAAAATTCCCTCATCTTGTGAAAGGTAGATGAGAGAGGTGATCAGAGGAACAAGAATTAATTCTCACGCTTCTCACATCACTCGCTGTGTTGACTCGTCTTTTACATGGAGAAAGTCTTGTTAAGCAAAATGCCGATGCCATGGCTTTACAGATGAAAGGGTGTAAAGCAGTGCAACACTGCCAAAATCAGAAGTAAAGTTGGAGGACTCTGAAGGTTAGAAAAAAAGTCTCCAGCAGCCCTGACACTGTGGATGTAAAAGACACTTCTCTGAACTACTATAGCTGGCACACTGGAAACAAGTGATTTCAAAGCAACATAGCCTAGAATTGCTGTTCTGGGACAGATTATATGCTGTGATCACACAATAGCTCTGCTGAACCTGCATGAAGATTTAGGGAAACTGTCTGAGAAGAAACAGTTGTCTAATTTAACCCCAGCTGAACATAATTCACATTAATTCTGCATCAACGTTAGCTTCCAACCTCTGTGTTATCAGAATTTCTAGCTGGAAGTGGAGTGCTAAGCTCACTGCAGTCCTTCAGATATTTTTCAAGTGGATTGCCAAATACCCGATCTCATCAAAGGCATTTGTACAAAGTATGCCCTGAAACCAAGATTGCATACAAGTCATCCAGCCAGACAGTTTGTAGACTTTCAGAGCTTGAGGAGAGCCTGGTTCTGTCATGCAGGCAGGGATATGAAGATCAGCCAGGCTACAATAGACCAAAGAAAGTGTTCATATTTTAACATTAGTTTTTCTTGTCAGAGTGAATTGTTTTTTCTTTCTGTTTATACTGTTCTGACCCAAACTGGACAGCCACAGCCCATCAATCTTTATGGTCTTTTTCTTTCAGCCATGATCATGTATTAGGAAATGTGTGTTTTCATTGATGCCTCCCCTGTCATTATGCAGACTACCTTTCCATCTGTTTCAAATCTCAAATCACTGCAGTGCCAGCAAGACATGTGAACAGCTGCCTTATGAAATCCACAGAGTCCCATCATTGCTCTGCACTAAGTGTTGGCTAAAGAACCTATCTGACTGTGTTACAAGTTAATTCCAACGGCAAAGTTTACACCATCCATGGTAAATACAAAAATCTTTTCTCTTCTTCTCAGTTTTGCCTTATCTGAGTGCTGTCTCTTCGACTTCTCTTCTTTCCCATTTCTGCTGCTCCATATGACTATCCATTTTGCCAGTGTAATTACAGTAGTGCAATCATATAGATCATTCCCCTGAAGAGACAGCTCCTTTACACCACCCCTCCTACATTAACTTGTGTCTTTGTGTCAGGAAAGGTGGCTATCTTGCCAGGAAGAAAGATTAGACTGACTAACGGTAAAGATAAGAATAATTACAAAAGCTATATTATTATTCCTAAGTGTAATGATAAAGGCAGTTATTAAAAAAAAGATTTTTAAGAAAAATATTTTTATAGCTGTTTATTGGAGAATTCCTTCCTTTTTTCTTCTTTATTTTTCCATTTTTCTTTTCTTTTTTTAGCATAATTTCTAACGATTTAGGAATGCTCAATGGCTTTGTCCTTCATTAAATTGTCTACTGTTTCCTTGAGTGTATGGAAACCTTGTTATTCAGTAGATCTTGCAGAAGGAGATCCATAGATTGACTACACACTGTCAAAAAAAACCCAAAAAAAACCTAAACACAAGACTTTGTTTCTTCTCAGTCTCATTCCCTTTAGTTTCATTGAATGTCCATAGTTCTTTCATTGGAAAAGGATATGAATAATCTATACTACCAAACCTTTCTGTACCAACAACAATATTTAAGAACCTCAGCTCTATCTCTACTTCTTTTCTCTCACCCTATAGTTATCCTAAGTTCTCTCTTTTCCAAACTGATGATTTTCAGCTTAGTCACTCCTGGTACAGAAGCAGTTCCTCACATTGATTGCAGCTGAGATGCTTCCTTTAATCTTTTCCAGCCTTATATAATTCTTACAAGATGGCAATACTAGAACTGTACATAGCATTTGAAGCTTGGGCAAAATATAGATTTACACAGTAGCACAGTAATATTTCTCCCTTCCTCCTCTATCTCTTTTCTAGTAATTGCTAACATTTCGCTCACTTTTTTGACAGCTATGTGCACCAAGCTGATGTTTTCACCATATAGTCACAACCCCAAGCTCTCACACCTGAATGATAATGGTCAGCTCAGAGTCTGTCATGTTGTAACACACAAGCTGGATTGAATGATCTCTGTCTCAAATGTCACTTTATATTTACCCCTACTGAGTTTCACCTGCCAGAAATAAAGTTCTGCGAGGACTGCACAGGGAACAGAGCAGAAGACTTTTCCTTTACCACCCTAGATACATTAGCATTATCAGCAATTTTTTAGTTCATTGACTTTCCTAATCTATAAGAATTTGTTCTAGTATGGATAGAGGAAAAAAGTGTATGAGGCAGATAAAATACAAGGTGAAGAATAGTTCAGAGAAACCCCCACAGCCCTACTCTCTGAATCAGAATCTCAGAGGCTCATGATAACCTTGAAGCTGTTCATCCTGTATTTCAAGGGAAACAACTGTAACCAATGCTGAGGCTCTCAGAAATCAGAAAATTTACTCCAGTGACAAAGATCTCAAAGACAATGGGTGATTTGTCCCAATCATATGTTCAGGGACAAGGGAGAAAGAAGAGGACACTACAAAGTGTTCAGTCTTTTCCACCTGCTGGAAGAGACTGACCACTTCAGGTAGTATCTAGTGGTTACCACAGTGAGTCCAAAGTGAGAGAGGAGTTTAAAGCTCTTGAACCAGTTCCACTTCAATCTTGTTTGTTGTTCACTTCTATTCCCAAACCTGACCTTTCACTTAATGTCCTAACAAACCTATAATCTTATAACTTTGGTAAAACTCAATTCTTGCTGCTAAATATAACTACAAGAATAACACTACGTATGTTCTATGCCTAAAAGTTAGCTGAAATATTGATTAACAATGAAAAGTGCAAAGAAATTACTTAGCTACCGAACCTCTGCTTAGAAAAAAAAAACTGGTTCCCAACAATGCTCTTCATGGATACATCCAAATAATTGCTCTGCCAAAAGAGCATTTTGAAAGCTGATAAGTCAAGCTTCCAGAACTTAGGAACGTTTAGTTTAGGTTGTCTCACCATGGTTTCTTTGTGAAAACAGAATCTGTAATTAAATAGTCATGTATATATACCTTAGATGAACACTATTTTATGGTTGCAAGAGAGTGTCTTGGTGTCTCTGCACTGAGGAACTGGATGCATTAGTGAAAGGGAATTTAAAAACTGAAGCAGTCACAATGGCTACATGAACTACAGAAAGAGAAAGTTTCCACCCCTTAATATTGGGTATGCACTTCATTAAAGGATCTGTATTGCAGTCTCTTTTTGTGAGTGAGACCAGGGGCTTCCTCTAAAAATCCTTGTTCTACCCCATCATGACAGGAACTAAAATGGGATGATTAAGCTTATTATAGTAGCCCATATACACTAAAAGTAACAACTTTAGCACTAGGATCACTGCAATTTTTACATTGCTTCTTCAACATGCTGTCCTTGGTCTGAATTAAGGCCTTTGAGATGACTAAACTATACCACTCTGCCTCTCAACTGTGTTTATTCTAGGTTTATATATGACTTTGCAATCCCTTCATTTTCAATACTTGTTTATTAGGTAATTGCAATTCATCCAGAATAACTGCAGTTATTAAAGTCTATTCCCAAAATTTGATTCTAATTTAATGTAATTTTTAATGTAGACATTTCTTTTATTTTTAATAGTTGAACTTTTATACATGAGCGATATTAAAAAACACTCTTGGGAAAGGAACCTCATGATAAATTTGCCTTTATGTGCCACAACTATAAAGAAACATCACCACAAAAATTATGCAAAAGTTCAAAGGTATGGAGTACTGTTTTACATCTTCATGAGTTAAAAAGTAACTTTGCAGACACTGGACTTGCAGATACACTCAGGTGAGGTCACTGTATTCTGATGAAGATCTGTTTTCTTGTTAAAACCACTTTCTAACAATTTAACCTGACTTGAAGCCAAAATACCAGGCACACATCGCTACCTCACATTGACCTTTCTATCCCCCTATTGTAAACATCTTCCTTCTTCCTTCTATAATCCCTGCATCTTTTCAGTATCTCTGGATCAAAACAGATCTTGGCTTCTTTCCTGAAAAGGCTCATAGATAAAGGGAGCCAGTGATAAATGTGGTTTTCTAATGGTATTAGTGGCCAGTTTTTGACCTTTTTTGTCTGTGTTTGGACATTTCTTCCCTAGAAGTGGCTGACAATTTACTTTCTCTTGCAGGACACCCGCATACAAAATAATGTTTGTTTAAAATGCCAGTTTACTCTGCTCTCATCTGGAGTCCAACCACCTGTGCCCTTAGCAAAGATGTCTTTTGCCAAAAATATTACTGGCTTTCCTCTGCAAAGGAAGCACTATGTGGTTGAACAAACTGTTATCTTAATCATTGCATTTTTTCATTATTCACATTCTGAAAGAGTGTGAATTTCCCCAGGAAGTTTAGTGTTCATTTTCTAAAAATCATATTTTGAGACTAAAATGGCATAGTTAATAGCTATTTCCTCAAGAAGATTGGCTTTGTATATATATACTTATATATATATATCTCCAGCTATTTAAAAAAATTGCCTAAACCAAGAAGCTAGAGACAATAGGTCTCTAGTTTAGTCTCTAGAAGTCTACTTCAGTTGGCTGCCAGCTGCATGAGGAACCCTTCTCTTCTTCTCTTTTACTATATCAATAATGACTTCATTTTTCCAATCCTAGGTGGGTTTTGTTTGTGTTGCAGGGAAGGGAAGGTGCCCTGTTTAGGAAAGGGATCTGTGGAAATGCTCACATTTTTGTCCTCTTTGAGACCTTTGCGTGAAGTGTTGTAAAAACCTTGAACTTTTCTGAGACAACAGACTCATTTAAGAATGCCCTTACAACTTATTGAAGGAATGTGTGATCTTCATGCATTTGCAGTGATTTCCAGTTTATCTGGTACAACATGTATGAGTTTGTTTCCTTCCGGGCAGCTGCAAAACAGTGTCCAGGCTTTCAGAGCCTTTCCAGCTAATAATACTACAGGGAGATAAACAAATGAATAAACCTGTTTTTCAAGGTATTTAGCAGGCAGTCCTGCAGAGGCTAAATGTTCCCTCTTTCTCTCAAATACTTTTTTGTTCAGATTTCAATTTAAATTCCATTTTACTAACCATATTAATGAATTCAGCAGCAATAGCCAAGAATTTTTCTTTGGCCATATCTAGATCACAGCCTCTAGAGGCATGAACGCTTATGGAAGCAAAGAATTTCCTTGGACTACTGCATCCTGACACACGCATGCTGACATTTGTTCAACTCTGTTGCAAACCATCTGTTTTCCTTCCATGCAGTCAATTAGTATTAACCCTTTAATCCACAGAAAATGTTATTTGTCTCAAGGAGATCTGGGAATTCAGCAAAAGTCAATTTTTCTGTTGTCACTGTGGCATTAGAATATGAGAAGTGTAACTGTCTCACTGTACAGACTGTAGGAGCCAGTGCACCATTGCACACTGAGATCCTGTATGATAACACTTTAATGTCTTCTCCATGGTCAGTATAAAATTTAGAATCACAGAATCATAGAATAGTTAGGGTTAGAAGGGACCTTGAAGATCATCTAGTTCCAATTCATCTGCCATGGGTAGGGACATCCCACTAGAACAGGTTACCCAAGGCCCCATCCAACCTTGCCTTAAAATTCTTCAGGGACAGGGGATCCACAACCTCCCTTGGTAACCTATCCCAGTGTCTCACCACTCTCATGGTGAAGAAATTCTTCCTAATGTCTAGTCTAAATTTGCCCGTCTCCAGTTTATACCCATTTTCCCGTGTCCTATCACCACAAGCTTTTATGAATAGTCCCTCTCCAGCTTTCTTGCAGGCTCCTATCAGATACCAGAAGGTCCCTATAAGATCACCTCATAGCCTTCTCTTCTCCAAGCTGAACAAGCCCAACTCTCTCAACCAGTCCACAGGGAAGGTGCTCCGTTCCTCATATCATCGTTGTAGCCCTCCTCGGGACCTGTTCCAACAGCTCCATATCCTCCTTATGTTGAAGATTCCAGAACTGGGCACAATACTCTAGATGAGATCTCACAACAGTGGAAGAGAGGGGCAGAATCACCTCCCCCAACCTGCTGACCACACTTCTTTTGATACAGCCCAGGATGCGGTTGGCCTTCTGGTCTGTGAGCACACATTGCTTGCTCATAGAATCACAGAACAACCAGGTTGGAAGGGACCCATCGGATCTTCTAGTCCAACCATTCCTATCTAACACTAAACCAAGTCCCTCAAGCCTCATCCACCAGTGCCTTAAACACCTCCAGGGAAGGTGACTCAACCACCTCCCTGGGCAGCCTATTCAAATGCCCAATGACCCTTTCTGTGAAAAACCTCCTCCTAATCTCCAGCCTAAATCTACCCTGGCGGAGCTTGAGGCCATTCCCTCTCGTCCTGTCCCCTTTCACTTGGGAGAAGAGGCCAGCTCCCTCCTCTCTACAACCTCCTTTCAGGTCATGTCGAGCTTCTCATTGATCAGCACCCCCAAGTCCTTCTTTCAGGGCAGCTCTCAATCGTGTCACCCCTCATCGTGTACTGCAAACAGATCTCCCCGATCCGGATGTAGGACCTTGCACTTGGCCTTGTTGAACCTCATGAAGTTCTCAGAAACCCACTTCTCCAGCCTGTCCAGGTCCTTCTGTCTTTCCAGACATCCTGTCTTTCCACTGTGGCAACTACACCACTCATCTTGGTGTCAAGTGCAAACTTTCTGTGGGAGTACTCAATTTTGCTGTCAATATCATTGATGAAGATATTAAACAGCACTGGCTCCAGTACAGACCCTTGAGGGACACTACTGATCAGTAGTCATTTAGATTGACTATATTTCAGTGGAGACATGAAGCTTATCCATCTCCTGGTAAATTAAGGTTTATTTTCTATTTCCTAATTTTATATGTCTAAAAGCAAATTGTATAATCTAGATTAAGCTAATCTTGTCTAGAATCACTTTAGAGTCAACAGGAGAAAAAGGCTAGTTTAAAGCAGTTCACCACACCTTAGCGTTGATGTTGGTTATTGGTTCTGTCTCTGATCTTGACTCTCTCCTTTGGCATAAACTACAGAGGGAACCTACACAAATAACCCATATGAGGCTTTGTGTGTCCTTCCATGAATCTTTAAGACACTAGTAATACCACAGATCTTGTGGGGTCCTCACAAAATAAGGATGTTGGAAGGAGAATTTTAAAAAATACTCATTTAAAGGAGGAAGTTATATTTTAATAGCACCTTTGAAATTCTTGTTGTCCTCTTTTTCCCAAGAGAGTTTAGTCTAAAACACAGGTTCCTGAATCACTCATGGATGACTAGCATGAAGTAGAAATGGCCTTTCCTTTTCTCTCCTGCAGTCCAGAGAAATCAATATAGTCAGGTGCATGGACTTAAAGTGCTTGAATGAGTGTTCTGGAAGACTGACTATTAGTAAGGAAATAAAATCAAGATGAAGGTCCCTGTGAGACAAACTCAAGGCATGAAAGCATTAAATCAGGATAAACAGCAACTGAGTTTTGTACCGCCCCTGGGAGTTTTGCAGTATTGTAGGACAGCCTACCTGAAAGCTGCTGTTCTGGAAGGATACTGGTCACTCATAGCTCCTCTGTCATATCTGTGAGCACCATTAACTGTCTCAGAATACTGAGATGTTTTCTTCAGAGGCGCTAGATGCTATAGCAGCTACACACCTCCTGTGTGATCTGGGTTTTAGTCCTTTGAAGAATTACAAAGCTATTGTGCTGGCATACCTGCTTGTCCAGAAATGGTGGATTGGATAGCTGCATTTGAGGAGTAAAAGAGAAAATTGTTTCTCTGAAAAGATCTGGAAGTCTAGGTAAGAAGTCCTTCAGGAAGAAACTGGAGGGACATCCAGCACTGGCAGTGGACTTGCTCCTCCTTTTGTGTTCTTGTCCACCCCTTGTCACTTGAGATTTCCACTTCATACAAAAAAAAAAGTGCAAAATTCAGGAAAGGAAAAGTTAGATCTCAAAGCTGTGTCTGTGTAAGGTAGAGTTATATTTCAGCTATACACTCCATGAGTGGTTTTGACTCATTCTAGCCTATTTCTCTGATGCTGGTTCTGGAGGAGGTATGGATGCCACAGGGCAGTAACAAGGTGCCTTTTTGTGCAAATCAAAAAAATCCAGAGCCATGACAACAGTGAAAACACAGTGACATTTGGTGATAACTTACATTAAAATACATAAATTCATTCTAAATCATGTGAATTGAAGTACAGATAATTTTGAATGACTTCATGACAAATTACAAATTTCTGGCAGTTATATGATCTTTCAGTAAACTTATTTCTCTAGTTGAAAAAACCTTTTATTCAAAGCAGTTTTTCAAATATCACTTTGCAAGCAGACCCAGATGCAAGTAAATATTTAGTCTTGTTGAACTTGTTGTCTTCAACTGTTGTTAAAATTCATATTTTTTTCTTGGTACATCTGGCTGGCATTTAATATATCGTTGAACCTGATTGTTCACTCTGAAATGCTTTGCTGTTCTTATGGATGCTGTTACTTATGAATACTTAGCATTCCTAGAAAAAAAAACCAACCCTGTCCCTCCCCAGAATATAGAAGCATTGTTATAGCAGAAGCTACAGGTAATTGGAACAAGAATGTCTTGGGCCTGTGTGTGATGCATATTTTATGGCTTGTCTACTGCATTGCTAAAGGCTTAGGGCTTATGAACTTGTTAGCCTTTCTTCTAGCAGCAGGATGCTAGTGATTGAAATCACAACATCCATGGGCTTTGGAGGAGTGGGAGGTATGAGCATACTGATTTTGTAATAATAAAATTGGTTTAGTAAATTGAAGTCAAGACAGAGACACAGAGAAAAACATTCAGTTTAGGGGTGTCTAGATTAGGAAATACAGTTCAAGAAGAAGAATGTAGTAGAATGTGTATATATAGGGAGAATGAAAAGAGAAATTCATGGGCTAATACTTCAGTAGAGTTCTTGCAACACAGAAAATGAATCTGTGGCAATAACATACTCATTTCAGGGGGCAGGTTTGCTTGTCTGCTACATTATGGTTTTGTAATTGTGTCTGAATTTAGCTGTTTCTCAACCACTGGAAACAGATCATTCTGCCCTGCAATTACAAATATTGATTTACAATGACATTTGCCTCTTGTAAAGTGTTTCAGTAACATCTGCAAAAACAGATGATACAGAAGTATTAATCTCTCCATCTCTCTGATTTGAAAAATAAGTGGGTCTGCCCTGTAATGGCATGAAGGAACATAACGATGATGACTAGTTCAAAGAAAGGATTATATTTCTAAAATTCTCATGCAGTGGCTCTAGGCATACAAAGATTATGGCATAGAAACATGACAGCATCCTATTTTGGAATGTTAGGTAGATATAACACACAAATAACTCACAACCTGCACATCCCACTTCTTGGTTCAAAATGTACCCCGAAGTATAATTGAAATAAAACACACAAATGAAAGTGGTTTTGATATACGACAGAAACTCAGTAAGATTCGTTAGCAAATTTATCAGTGCTCATGGACTGAATTCAAGTCTGTAGCCAAAATTGAAACCAGCTGTATTTCGCATTCTTTATTCTTTCATTGTGAATGTCTTGTATATTTTCCTCTATTTTTCCACTACAAAACACTTCATCAAATGGCTTCAAAATAGGATCCAAAAATAGAAGTTCTGACTTCAAAAACACAACTGAAAGAACCATTAAATAACAATCTAAAACTAGTAAACCAGGAAAAGAATGGATTGTGAGACCTTATTCAATACCTCTTGCCTCTTTGCTGAGGGTAAAATGTCCCCAAATTCTTTTAATAATTTCTTACCTCTTTTAAAAGCAATTTAAATCCTCCATTCAGTATATTTTCAAAACCCAGAAGAGTATATGGATGGTATAATAATAAATAATAATAAGTCTAAAGAACAGTGTAGGAGAAAAAATCTGCTGTGCAAAACAACTATATAATAGTTGGGATTCTTCCTACACCATTGGTTTACCTGACTTCAGGATTTAGAGATGAAATAATAACTATTACCTACTTAGATCCTATTGACCTTTTCAAACTGGAAGGATATTCATCATGTCCCAGAAAATCCACTTCTTCATTAGGGATACTCCAAGTATTGGAGATATCTACATTGTGCTGCTAGATAACATTAAGGACCATATGTGAAGTGTGCTTTTCTGAAGATGGAGCTCAGTAAGAATACTTAGAGTACATCATGATCTCTTGGGTGGCAGTTCATTGGACATGACTCAGATCACAGGTACCTGAATCTGTCCTCATCTGGATGGACTAAATGTCTGTTGACTGTGCTGGTAATGGAAGCTTAGACTTTCAGATAAACATGTAAATATAGATTTCTTACTTCGATGTTGATTCTTGCTCTTATGTTTGGCCATGCAAATGCCATCTTGAATTATTAACTTTTACACTGTAGCTCAAGTCTACTAGATGGGCTGCATGTGCTTAAGAACACCCATAAAGAGTCCTTATGAGGTGTTGTGAAAAATAAAGGTATTTAATCTTGCGAGCTTTAACAGTAATGGAGCCTTTAAACTTAAATATTTATTGACTGCAGTTTAAGGAAACACAATATCTGTACAAGCACCACTTTTCTTTCTGCACAGCAAAGTCATTGGTAAGCAGAGGACTGGGCAGTTTCAGAAGCCATAAACTTTCCTACTCGGTATCTGAATATTCCTGCTTTTGTAGGGTCTTGACTTTACCTGTCAGCATAAATACACTTTGAAGAGCCATAATCATAAAGTGGTGAGAGAAAGATGCTGTGACTTCAAAAATTGTATTCAAATTTGTGCTCAAGTTCATACATGTCAAACTCTGATAGCACAAGATTAACCACTGGCAGCAAAAAGAGCCACCCAGCTGTGCTGAAAAGTTGTTTGAAATTGGTCTCATTTGAGATCACCAGCTCCCTGCTTTCACTGTGGCTGTTGTGATCAAATTTGCCAGACTTTATAACATCGATAAATGGGTCGTATGGATGCCAAAGTAATCTCTGTCTCCATGGCAGCTTATCTAATTAAACATTTAGACAGAGAAAGGTATAATTGCAGAATAATCTTTCTGTTTTTATAGTGTGTTTTCCCTTAAGACACTCCTGCCTTTCTGACAGAACAAATAAACTTTGACAGATGTTTACTTTCAAAGTAAAATAGGTAGTGGAGTTCTATTAACAGACCATATTCAATAGCAAAGTTCTTTTTTCACTGCACTCAACACCAGCATTCTTTGCAGAACAAAGATTTTAGTACTGAGTAAAATTTGATTTGCATGCCTGAGGGAATAATAAAAGAAACATATTATGGAATGAAATGAACTGTAATCACATTGAGAGGACAGAAATTGTTCCTTGGGTGGGTCAGGGGGAAGGCTACTGCCTGGTAAATGGCCTGTTGGAGAAGAAAACACAATGTTATCCAAGATGCAACATGTGCCAAAGGTTGAAGAATGACAGGCATAATTACAGCACAGAATTCCACTGCCTTCAGCAGGAGCTGATATGCACTAATGGTTTTGCATAGGGCCACAGAGAGGGAGATTCTGTTGGACACTTTAAACTAGGACAGAGCAAAAAATCCATCCCACCATTCTCGTTGGATTACGTGTTATCTAATGCTGACTCAAATGCCATACAGAAGGTCAGCATCCAAGTCTAAGTTTCACAGAATTCTCCCCACTGCAAATAGTGCTTGTGGAGCAGGGCTCCACTTCTGTTCCCTTGGCTGGGAAACAGCCTCAGCTGCTGGTGGACCCAGCACAAGCCAGGCAGAGAATGATTTCAATTACTGAAGGAACAGCTGCTGCTTCAGAAGACATCAGTGAAGCCAACACCTCCTCCAAGAGCTACTTGAAGTGAGCAGAGATGGGCTGCAGGCCCACAGCACAGCTGTATGGTGTTACTTTGCTTTTCAAGCACAGGATGCTCTTTAAAATAAGGTCAACACCAACTCCTCACATCTGCACATACCTGCACAGAGACTGATCTCTGCTTCACCATTATCCCTGACTTGTGTCTACTAGCACTATTTCCAGTAAGTGCCGTTGTGCTGAAATTTCTGGGTGTTGAATGCAATTTTAAGAGTATGCAGCATCATGAGTGCTATAAGCTCACTGTCAAACAAGCTGCTCCCATTAATGGCAATTCTGCATAGGTTTATAGACAGAAATGTTGCACTCCTAAAAGCTTTCTGATTTTCATTCTTGTTATTCCTAGTGACAATCCTCATGCCTATACATCTATCAGCTTATCTTGCTGCAATTTTACAAGAAATTTCTTCACATAAATGTGCTCTATGTAAACGTATATCTAATTATAAAGATATTACTATTATGATTATAAAATGATATGTATTATATTTCAAGGCAAATGGACAGTTACAGGGGGGACATCAGAAAAGTTAGTTATAAAAGAACCATAGAATCATAAAATCATAGAATCATAAAATGGTTTGGGTCAGAAGGAACCTCAAAGATCATCTTGTTCAAACCCCCCTGCCTTGGGCAAGGACACCTTCCACTGATTCAAATCTCTCAAAACCTGACCTTGAATAGCCCCAATGATGGGACACCCATGAGTTCTCTGGGCAACCTGGGACAGTGCCTCACCACTCTCACAGTAAAAAAATTCTTCCTAATATTTGATGTAAATCTTCCCTCTATCATCTTGAAAGCGTTACCCCTCATCCTATTTCTGCAATCCTTGATAAAGAGCTCCTCCTCAGATTTCTTGTAGGCCTTATTAAGTACTGGAAGGCTGCTATAAGGTCTCTGTACGTCCTTGTCTTCTCTAAACTGAATACTCCTGACTCTCTCAACCTGTCCTGGGAAGGATACTAGCCCTCTGATTGTCTTCACGGTCCTTCTAGGAAGAAGTTAGAGGTTGGACTAGATGACCTATGTGGTTCCTTCCAACCCAAACTGTTCTATGATTCGAAGTTCAGTGGTAAACACTAGAGAAGAAAAAAGGATTACAGAGGCAGATACTTTCTGATTTGAATTGTCCTCGTTTCCAGGACGCTACAGAAGTGATTGCAGTTGACAGCCACAGTTCTTGTGATAGGCATAATGGCATTCATTGCTTTTATACTTGAATGACTTGGATACTACACAGTCTGTCAAGTCTAAATCTATTTAAGTCATGACAATTTATGTTACACTACAGTACATTACTTGTTTTGATCATAAGACTAAAATCATTCTTGCATGAAATAAACTGAAACTTAAAAAAAAAAAAACTGAGTAGGGGTTGCTGTTTTCAAAGCAGCTCATTTTTTTTCTGACTGTGAGATTGACCAAGAAACCGCAAATCCAGAGGAGTGACACAGGATACCAAACCTTCCCCCATCTGTATCCTGAAGTGTTCAGATAAGTGTGATCAAGGTCCAGGAGCATTTGTCAAATTCTGCTTGCTAGATAATACTCTCTGGTGTGAGATCAGATCTGTAGACAGGAAGTTACCTTTGAAGTATGGTGTTTGGTTTGTCACTTTTTTGTCAGAAAATGGTCACTGTGGTATTTGGTTTTCTATTTTTAAAGGTTGGAAATAACTGAAATGTGCATATAATGAACATCTGAACCGTTTTTTTAACTTGCCTCCTGTGGGAGAAACAGAGATCATGGAAAGGAAATGAAGGAAAGGGGTTTTGCCGTAGAGCAAGACTCGATTCCAAATTCTGTGTGTGGCCATACATTCAGATCCTGGCAGGATTAATGCAACAGTTCATTTATCAAAGACAGAGATACATGTAATTTGGATTCCATTACAATGAATCTTAAAAATCAAAACAAACAGCCTCCTACCCAGCCACTGGTTCTTCCCATCCAGCTTGGGCATGGACGCTATCATTTCCATGAGGATGAGTGCACACCCTCATGGACTCAGCCATGACATTCTTATCCTTGTTTTCACACATGGTGCTGGTTTGGGCCTTGTTTCTGTTCCATGAGGGTGGTTGAACCTTGATACTGATAGGTCTGACAGCCTGGTCCTTAGGAAGTGTGGAAGTACATGACCTCTCACAGCAGATGATCTATAAACATAAGCTGAACCTTCAAACAACCTGCTGGGTCCTGTAGGAGGCTGTCAGGTCAAATCCTACATCACAGAAGAATGGGTGTTTTGTATGGTATGTGGCTCGCTGCCGTGTTGGGGTTGTCTATACCTTTTGCTGCATCAAGAAAGAAAGGTGGAAAGTTCAATTACATGTAATCATTGAAATGTTCAGTAATAAACTACTCACAGTTACAATGCATCTGGAGAAGCATCTTGCTTTTACAATGATCTAATAGAGAGACTGATTTTCTGAAAACTTCAAAAAGAAAAGAAAACTTAGAGTAGAAGTCATTGTGACTTTTGACACTATGGACAGGTGAGGTAGAAGTTTCTTCAACTCTGGGCTGATTTATTCCAGTACTGAAATAACTAAATAATTTCTTAATTTTCGTTTGCAATATAGGATTTGACATAAAACCTCTTTTTTGGAACCTCCTGTTAGTTAGCTATTTCCAAACATAATTTAATGAAATTCAACCAGAATATAAAGAAAAACTTGAGATTCCTATGGGAAATCCCCAATAGAATTTTTGTATTTTCCTGACCAGCTTTTTATTCTTAATTTTTTTAAATTTAAAAAAAAAAAAAAAAAAAACTCTTTTCCTTGAATTCATGTTTACCAGTTTACAGGCCTTCCCTTGTTTGGTTGCTAGCTTTTTTTTTCCTTGCTGATGGCCTATTCAGTTTTATCTAGAGTGAATAAAGCGAAAACTGGAAAACAAAACAGGTGAGAGGATGAAAAGGCACTAGGAAGCAGAACTCACAAGTGGAAAGGGAGCTTTGTGACTTGCAGCAGGCCTAAATTAAATTTCAGGCTATGACCAAATTATTTTAATCTCCAAAGGTATACTAAAACACTATTACTCACTTTAAATTTTCCAAATCCTAAATCCACCCTTTTCCCACTAGCAAATAAATCAATATAATAGCATTTTTAACTGCATTTGCATCATTTCACCCTTGTTCTCTTTTGCTTCTTTCAGTTATACATTATTCTGGGAAGAAAGAATTCCTTGAAAAATCTGGCTAAATGCTTATTTTACTAGGTTTTGGCTGAAAATTAAAAGACAAATATTCGAAAGATAAGGCTTTAATGAGGACTTGCAATAATAGGCTGAATTTGGGAAAAATAGTGAATCCATGAAATGTCATTTTTTGAATATAAACCCAGATACCTTGGCATGACAGAGAGAGATCAGCAGCAAATCCTATTAGCAAGATAGTGGAAGGAAAGGGGCTTTGCCATGTGACTGCTCTTAACAACTACAGTGAAATAGAAGTATGAACAAGGAGCTGCAAACAGAAGAAAATTTGCAGACAGTGCTGAATTGAAAAGTGTTGTGAATGCACAGGAAGACAGCAAATTAAGACAGATACACCCCAAACAGGTCAGCATGTCCTCAAAAGAAGAAAACTAACGGGGAATAAAAGGGGAAGCAGTTCTAAAATGTTTATGTCCATCTAAAAAAATATTAAATGGCACCATTTAATCAGAGAGAAAAACTTGACAATACGACCCTTTGTGAAGGGGTATAGGTAGGTTTCAAGAGCAATGAGTTAAAAATAAGTTTGAAACATTACACCATTGTTAAATAGAGAAATCAAGAAGTCTATTTTTTCTTCCATGCAGTGATCTTTTCACTTAAGGATATTGTTACACACCTAATTATCTATGAATTTTCTGTTGAAAGAAGAACAAAATCCTTCTCTGTGCAATACTACAACTGAAAGCATTATGTTTCCTGCTTTTCTCATTATTGGAAAATGTACTGAAAAATTACAAGCTGTTGAGGAACAAAGTGCTGACAATGATTAAAGATGGGGAGGTGTGACTTACGAGAATGCTTTAGCACTCCTAAGGGTGCCCTTACACAACCCTGGTTTTCTTTGAGAGTAAAGCTGCTTAAGACATTCATGCTGTCCTCACAGCCCCCAGCTGCTTGTTTTCTTTCTTCATGCAGCAGGTTCCTGCTCCCTCAGGTCTGTCAGGGCAGCTGTTTATAAGGCTGTGCTGGAAACCAGATCACTTAAAGCCTAAATATAGAAAAAAATAAATACACTCTTCCTTTTTTTTTTAATAGGCAGAGAGACATGCTGACCAGTGCTGTTTTCTTGTCCAAGACCCCAGGATTGGCGATACTAGGGATTGTACGAATACAAGCAGAAGGAGTCATAGAATCACCAGGTTGGAAGAGACCCACCGGATCATCAAGTTCAACCATTCCTATCAAAATCGGAGAAATCTAGATGGCTCTTCGAGGTGTAGTCACCTCCTAACTGATAGGCTTGTACACGAAAGCAAAACTTGGAAGAGATAAAGTGCTTGGCAAAAACTAAAAAGCAAGGGATGTTCTAGTTTACAGATGTGTATGCAGTGTTAAAGGAGTTATCTCAGCATGACATAAACAAAAATCTTGGAATTAAAACTACGAAGAAAACTGCAGGTTGACTATCAAGCAGTACAGTCTGAAGGCAAGGCATGTTCTTGAATGGAAAAATAGTATGAAATATTTGAAAATAGGTAAGAAAAATCTCTATAGGAAAGGAACAGGTCACAAAATTAAGGGTTTTTTCTTCTAAGCTGTCTTGGGAAGTATTTTTTCCAGGTGAGACTTTTTTATTGTATTAAAGGATGTCTATTAACTTACAAATATTTTGTTTTAGACATAACAGCTGTTTTAAAAGTGTACAATTTTTTGAATACTATTTTACTCAGCAAAGGAAAACTGAACTGTAAAATTCTATTCTTTTTTCAGCCATAAAAGTAGGCTGTTTTAAGAAAGAATGAATATTCTCACCCATACTTTAGTATTTTCCTTTTTTATTTTTTGAAAAATTTGACCTTGATAAAATTAAAAGATTAAAAGCACGAACTTGGGGGGAGTTGATATAAAGAATTAAATGAAAACACAGAGAACTACCTTTAAATTTTTATCTTAGATATTTTTAAAAACACACTTGCTGGAATATGCTCTAAGAGTTCCTGGGGAGCTTTGGTAGAAAATTAACATGTCATTAATATCCATCATATTAAATAGAGTTCCAAGAGTAAAGAAAAAGTTTTTTGGGCATTTGCTTTTAAACTGTCTCCCAATGAATTTGCCTCAAAGTGCTAGTTGCGTGAAAATTACATTTTTTACAATTTTTTAAGGTTAACATGAGCAGCGCTGATGATGCCAATGCTGCATAACCTGTAAAATAGTGTGGCTTCTATGTAAATGAAAACCAGAATTGCATACAGCCCATAAGCATGGAAGAGGATGATATATGAGGAGGGATTGTTCATAACAAAGTGACAGAGTGAATTCTCCACTGCAGCCCCTCAGTCAGCACAGGCAATGCAGAGGCAGCTCATCTGCACAGACCGCTCTGCACTGCTTTACAAACAGCCTGTGTTTTATGAGGCTGTTTACAGCGGCAGCTTAGAGCTGAGCTATTTATAGGTTCCTTCCTCCACAAAAAAAATCACATACGAGAACATGATGGACAATTTCATGTGCATAGCTGAGTTAAGATAATCAGGCTTTCTTCAGTGTTCAAAAAGAAAGAAGGATGGGGATGGGAGGTATTCATGCAGTGTATCAAGTTGTTTTCAGTAATTAGCAAACAGTTTCTCTTCTCCCCTCTCTGTCTCCCCCATAAGATCACAGAAAAGACTGGGAGGACCAGGGCACATGTTTCGTCCTTATAATAGCGTTTGTATTGTATGTGTAGCAAGGCTAGTTCCTATAATGTAACAAAGAATCCTTTAACCCCTTGCATGGGATTCCCTTTATTTTAAAACTTTGAGGTATGGGCTCTCTAAGCCCAAAGCTTAAGATGAAGTAGTTTCCACCCTTCTGCCTTACCACCCACAACTATGCAAAACTGCCCCTCTGTTTTCATTTGAGTATTTCTGCAGCTCTTATACCTTTTGACTGCCTTTTTCCTTCTCCAGCTTTTCTAGGCTGCTGAGCTCTTCTCTTGGGCACAGCTCAGCTTGGGTGGCTGTTTCAATTGAAGGCGCTCTTGGACACGTTTGACCCCAGCCTGCAAAATAAGGCTGGAATATGCAGCAAGCTTTGAGTGAGGGCTGATGATTGCAGTGCTCATGAGATGATAATCCTGTCTAAAAGGCAAAGACCATTACACTACTGTAAAGACAGGAATCTGTTTGAAAAGACACTGTTCACTGGTAGGTAAAGCGTTTTCCAGCTTCCCTATTAGCAGTGACAAGAAGAACAGAGGACACTACGCTGTACAAGGATACCAGAAGATTCACAAATTGACAATTACCTTGCACAGCTCAAGGAAAAAATAAAGGCATACATTAATATTTGCTCATTATAATGCTGCAAGTCTTTTTATTTACACAATCATACTGACTTTATGCATGTTTTTCTTCTTTTGTGACTGTAACAGAAATTTTACTGCTGTTGCCTTTGGAGGCAGATAAAAGAGGGAAGGATGGGGTTGTTGTCCCACTGTCATCAGCATCCTACAGTAATCTGTGCTGATTTACTTTCTTTTGAAAATAAACATAATTAAGACATAGGAACAACTGTGAAATGTTATTAATGTAACTCAGACTTTAACTGTATCAACTTCAGAGTGGGATTTACCTCACTAATTTTAAGATATCTAAAAAATTGTGGTCTAGTTTACAAGTCACTCAGCTTTCCCCTGATCAGTGGAAAAATAGGTTCTTCCAGCATATGAATCACACCATTATACTTAATCTGTCTCTATATGGGCCAAACTGTAGGAGAGTCTTTACTGCCTACCAAGAAAACATTGCTGACTAGGTCAGGTGACTGAAATTTGGAGGACATGAACCATGCCCTACAGTGCCTGATTGAGCTGATAAAAAATAGAGGTGTTTTACTTTGGATGCTTTCTGTCAACACTTTAAGCAATATCTTTATTCAAATTAAAAAAAAAATAAATTACTTGTAATAAATCACTAGTTTTCTGCTGATAATAAAATGTTTATAAGATAAGTAGACATTTTCTGCACACATTTTTAATTTGATTCCAAATCAAAGCATTCATGGATGCAGCCCATAATGTGTTTACAGAAATATTTTTGAAGATTAAAATCAAATCATCCCATTCATTTGAGATAGTTCTATAATGTGAAATTTAAAACTGATAAAACAGCAAGTTTTTTGCATGAATGGGGAGCTCGTCTAACTTTACTTTCTGTAAATTTAATTCAATGTAAATGATAACTACTTCTGACTGAATGGCATATTCATCTGCTCTCAAGAGCTATGTAGGATTACCCTGATAAATGAACCTTGAGGTGCTAGGAGATATGATGAAAACTTCTTGCACCATCCACAGATGGAAGCAGACTATTGGTCAAAACAGACCACAGATCTGATTTGTACTTGGACTGTCAGATGAATCAAAACCTGTCCTTGCCGGAGAAACAAGAGGGATAGTTGCCCTTCTGGGCAATTGAGAAAGTACAGTTGGAACTTGGGAAAACAGGAAAGCAAATGGATGTAATT
Source organism: Coccyzus lansbergi (assembly GCA_033558105.1). NCBI lineage: Eukaryota > Metazoa > Chordata > Aves > Cuculiformes > Coccyzidae > Coccyzus > Coccyzus lansbergi. The sequence goes on along the minus strand of JAUMJK010000237.1, from coordinate 700,064 downwards.
CCTTCACTGATATATTAACCTGACAATTGTCTGAGCCTCCGTGGATAGGCTGTTAAGGTAAATGTGGACAAAGAAAGCCTAGGAATAATGACACTAGATTTCACACACACCTGTGAATAATAAATGACATCCACTTTTCCAGGACTAAGAGCATCTGAAATGATCTGTGTTTGGTTTGCTTTGCTGAAGTACCTGTCAAAGGATCTGTTTTCACATCAAGAGGTATTACAGCCTTCTATAAACAGCAGGTTGTATCCTAAAATCATTGATTCATTTAGATTGGAAATGAGTATTAAGGTGAAACCCAGCTGTATATCCAGGAATGCAATCTCTTCTCTCTTTTCTTTCTGCATATTGTAGGGGAAAATGGCAATTCACCTACACAGCACTGAGAAAGATTCTCCTTTGTGCAATAATCTTTGTGCAGTGTTGAGCAGCTCTGACACTGAAACTCCCACCGTGTGTCACCTGGTACAGGTATGGCAACTTTGATTTGATCTAAATACCCTTGACCCATCAGTCATTCAGATCTCAGAAAACTGCAGAATGCCTTAAGTTGGAAAGGAGCTTTATAGGTCATCTTGTCCAGCGCCCTTGCTCAAGCAGGACCACCTGGAGTGAGCTGCCCAGGACTGTGTTCAGATAGCTTTTTTATATCTCCAAGGATGGACTCTCCACAACATCCCCAGACTGTGCCAGTGCTTGATCTCACTCACAGTAAAAAGTGTTTCCTGGTGCTTAGAAGGAACCTCTATATTTCAGTTTGTGTCTATTGCTTCTTGTCTTGTCAGTGGGCACAGCTGAAAATGGCCTGGCCTCTTCTCCTTTGTACAATTCCTTCGGGTATTTACGTATATTAACAAGATTCCCTCCAAACCTTCTCTTCTCCAGGTTGAGCAGTCCCAACTCTCTTTGCCTTTCCTCACAGGAGAGACACTCCAGACCCTTCATCAGTCTGTCTTGTACTGGGGAAGCCCAGAACTGGACACGCAACTCCCTGTGTAGATTCACCACTCCTGAGTAGAGAGGAAGGATCACCTCCCTTGACACATGGACAACACATCGCATAATGCAGCCAAGGATACAATTAGCCTTCTTTGCATCAAGGATATGTAGTCAACTCATGTTCAATTTGCTGTCCACCATGACCCCAGCTCCTTTTCTGACAAATGGCTTTCCAGCCAAAGATATATTGTTTTTTCTTTCTCAGCTGAAGGACTTTGTACTTCTCCTTGTTGGACTTCATGAGTTTCCTTTTGGACCTTTTCTCTAGCCTGTTGACATCCCTCTGGATGGCAGCACAACCGTGTGACATGTCAACAGCTCCTACTCTCTATATCTGCAGACTTGCTGAGGGTGCTGTCTGTTTCATCACCTAGATCTATGAAGTTACTAACCTCTCACACTCTGTGGAAAGTGCTGGTTTGAACTTGGTATCCCACACTGCAGTAGCTCAGCAACTTTCAGGCAAAATGCCTTTATATTCAAACCACAACTCTCAATATTGTTCTTTTTTTAAAAAATAAAATAAAAAGTTCTTTAGTCTGAGATAAGATTTATGGTCATATTAGAAACCAGTGAGAACGTAGAACTTACTCATATTCTTAAAACAATATTCTAGAGTATTCCTATCAGGAGAAATCTTTTTTCCTACAGTGAGCCAGGCAGACCAGACTTCAACACAGTCCTCCCTGGTGCTAACCAAATACTTTGTCTTCTGGCAATTCCTGAATACTCTCCTTCCTTCAGAGAACTTTAAAAGATTGCAAGTCTGGGCTATGAAACTCTTTCTTTCTCAGTGCTGACACGATATCTCACAGACAAATAGAGGAAACTGCATGCAGACTCCAGAGCATGTTTACTCTTAAGTAAATTCATATTCACCCAACAACAGTTTTCATGCTTATTTACATCTGGCGTGGGGCTAACTAGTTGACTCAGAATAGAATTTGTACCTACCTTTCCCCAAAATATCCTCACAGAAGACATCTTTCCTTTCTTACTCCTAAGCCAATTCCCATTAAAATGCCACACTGGTCTTTACAAAAAGAAATAACAAAATAGAAATAAGTTTGGGGAAAGATGGAATGACACCACAATTTACAGAACCATGAATCACGCTGCTCAGAGGAATGGGGATTCAAAGCCATTAAAAGTACTTCCACACTTCTGCACAATGCATTGTTTAAGGGGAGTCATACTGGGCTGGATCTGCTCTCTGTTTCCCCAATCTCATAATGAGCTTTAGCAGGAGTTACTCCTGATTTATGTTGGATCAGGGTTAGATGACAAACTTTTTTATCTCTCCATAGTGTTAACATCATCTCATAAATACCTTCAACAACCAAAACCAGATCAGAGAAGGAATCCAAGAACAATTACTGCAGTATAAATCTAAAATGCAAAGACACCCAGGTTACACTGACAGTTGTTTTTGAAAGTATTCTCTTGCAATAACTAAAGCCCACGATTTTTCCCCTGTAAAAGGCAGCCTGCGAGAAACCCAACTGATGCTTAAAACAGTAGTTTGGTTGTTGTTGTTTTTTTTTTTTCTTTTAAATTCAGAACTCGCTCAGAAAACCTCAGGATTCAGTGAGATATAAATGTATCTGTCACGGACCTGCAAGCAAATAGATTTCAAATTGACAGGGACAATGTTAGAGTTAAAACTCCTTGGGGCTTCATTATTCACAGCAAAAATCTGGTTTGAGAGCAATCAAACAGTTGAAATGCAACACTTTATCAGGTGTTTGATTTTTAAATGCAAATTTGATAGATCCTTTTTCTTTGAGGTAGAAAACATTTAAAGAAGATTTTAAATACGTATATGCAATGGTGGTGGAATTCACAATAAACTTAGAGAGAACAGCTGGCATGAGGAGGTAATTTGACCAGATTCATCATTCATTATGTTGAATAGCGTGGTGTAACTGAGGATTTGGGTTCTTTCTAAATCCAACAACACTGTGTACTTCAAACGTAAACTAAACAACTTTCTAACAAGTACTGTTACACATAATGCTGTTTTAAATTTCTCCTGAAGCAGCTTAGATTTAGAAAGACTTGCAAGGAAGCACTTGAACAACAGACTAACAGCACAGATGCTTTCTGTTGCCTTTGTGCTAAGACTGGGGGACAATTCTCCCTATACTTTAACGTGTTGTGTTTTCCTGAGATATAATACTATTGCTACACTAACAGAAGTGATAGTCTTAAGTGATGGAAGTAAGGACATTATCAAGGGTCAAAATAGGACTTTAGAGATGCTGGGAATAAAAAACCTGCTGTGTAACATAAAGAATCCTATTTCTACCCTGTTTCACATCTATTGTAAAGGCTACACAAATATACAGGCCTATTTTGATCACTCTGCTCTGTAAAGGAAATATAAACTGTAGAAATAGATCTTCTCTTAGATGACATATGTTACTTCACACATAGAAGAGAGTTCAGACTCTGAAGCAGACAGGTCTTAAGTAAAATATTTATTTTGAATCCTTTCCATCCAACTGTACAAAAGTTAATGAAATATAGGTAATAGGTAAAACCATTCCAATGAAGACTGGGTGTTCAGTTGTGAACCCTGTAGATATATGAAGTATCTAGGTCTAAAGATCAACCTTGGAATATGAAAAAAGTGGGGCTGATGCAGCAAAGGCTTATGGGAGTTCAAAAGATTTCAGGAATCCAGCATGCAGAGATCATTAGCTGTCCTTTGTCTTCTGAAGCGGACAGCTTTATTGCTCTTTCTTTGCTAAATTAACAAATTGCAGTGTTACCTCTTTTTAAAGAAGCTGAGTGTCCATCAGGAGGAATTACAACCAGATCTGGTTAATTGAGATTTATTTTATCTATACATCTGCATATAAATATCTTCATCTTCCTGATGAGGAAGAGGCACTGCAGCACTGCACACAGTGTTAACATCTTGTTCATCATCTGAATAAGAATGAGAGACAAAATTGAGTATAAATTTTACAATCTTGCTCTGTAGTTTGGGCAAGGGTGGCATGCTGTGAGAGGTTCCTTGCACAAAAGAATGCCTCTGTATTCAACTTGATAAATGAAGTCTGATATATAATACTGCACTCCTAACATCGGATCATATTGAAAATTCTGGGATAACATTTTTGCACTCTTCAAAGTATTCTCAAAATCTAGGATGAATGGGAATGCTCTGAAAAAGGAGCACAGCTAGATAATGCCCTTACCAGAAATCAGAAGCTGTTTGGTATGTAGAAGTGTTCACCTCTTTGCAATTTTCCATATGGAAAACTGGATTGAAAGGAATAACTGAAGTTTAGAAAGGACTAGAAAACTTTGAAACACTTCATTGGAAGTTAGCAAGAGTATATAGTCTTTGGTGATGTAACTTAGTCAAATCACATCTTTCTTAGATCAGTTATTGGTTTTTCAGCTTCTGCACTGCTCATTGACTTATTTTGTGCTTCTTGTGCAGCAAAGATGGTGAATAAATCAACGGATTTCCTGGTTACCCAAATGTGAGTTTCTCAAAACCCCTCATGTTAGACAAGAGTTCCTAGGCTTTAAGTGCCTAAAGGTTTGGTAAATTCCAGGGATATGTGCTAATTTGTAAGCATCATCTTCATTATCATCAACGTCCATCATCATTACTGCCCTTACTGTACAATGAACAATGATTCTTCAGTTCTTCTGTCCTTAATAATGTGATTTCTCAAAAATATGAACTGTGCGTGGAGGCAGCTGTATCATACAGGAAGAAGCAGTACTCCAGGTGTTAGAGGAGATTTGAGCCCTCACAAGTAGGATCCAATCTCAGGACAAGGTTGTAACTCCACTTAGGAAAGGGACCTAAGCTGTGCATATCCATGTGCATTCTATCTCTTCACTTGTGAATTGTGAGGATGAGAAATTTTACTGGAAGGTATGTCGAACTCATTTAGCCTGTGTGATAGATCTGGTAAATCTAGACTACTCTGGTGCAACCTCCCTCCCTCCCTTCCTTCCTCCCTTCCTTCCTCCCTTCCTTCCTCCCTTCCTTCCTCCCTTCCTTCCTCCCTTCCTTCCTCCCTTCCTTCCTCCCTTCCTTCCTCCCTTCCTTCCTCCCTTCCTTCCTCCCTTCCTTCCTTCCTCCCTTCCTTCCTCCCTTCCTTCCTTCCTTCCTTCCTTCCTTCCTTCCTTCCTTCCTTCCTTCCTTCCTTCCTTCCTTCCTTCCTTCCTTCCTTCCTTCCTTCCTTCCTTCCTTCCTTCCTTCTTTTAATTTTTTTTTTAATTCCTTTATACTTTCCTTCTGGTTCTGTAGCCCTTGACATTCATCGTTTTATGTCAAACTCTGAAATAGAGAGAACTAGAGAGTTTTAAAAAGGGAACTTTCAAAAATAACAACATATCACCAGTAATCACAGTAACAAATGAAATTATGCCTTCCTTACTGAATGAGGAGAAAGGTGACTGTATGTGTGGCTTCACCAGTGAGATCAATGTCTGACAAAACATTTAAGATTATTCCCCATTTTCCCAACAAAACACATAGAGTTAGAAAAGAGTATTTTGCCAAGTGTAAATTTTCCATTATTCTTATTTGGATTTTTTTCTAAAATCTATGTAAGAAAGCTTTGAGTTTTCAAACTTGTTTGAGTCCCAGTTTTGGATTTCATGTGAGCACACAAACAAATTTTTTCTCCTGAAAAAATTTTTCTCCTGTTTTTTCACAAAACATTTTTTTTCTCCTGAGAGAAAAATAAGAAAAGAAAGAGGAAGAATATGCAGAAAGAATACTACTTTTCAATACTTTATGAATTCTTCCTGAAAAAAAAATGAAAGAAGAATTTTCTAGAGAAAATAATATTTGCAGTCTTCTCTAGAATGCAGAACATTTATTACCATAAGATCATCATTCAAACTTGTCCTAGGTGAATTTTTATATTTTTCAGAATAACCTGGTGCACTAACACAATTGCACATTCATTTATACCTGCAGGATTAGCTTGTGATTGTGTAGCGATGATTTGCACCAGGGCAAAAGTAGGATATAAGCCACATTTCTGCTTACTTTTCTCCTTCACAGAGAAGGGCTTTTAATGTTCACAAACTAAGCAACTGGAACAATTCTCTCAGAAATTTATAGTGGCCAGTTAGACTGTTTTTTGATTCCCTGTAGACTGAGAGTTATCATACTGTTTCCAGGAATTTATGAGTAGGAACAATTTTTAGATTGTTCAATCTGAATAATTAAACCATAACTCATTAACTCCAAGTAATATCTCCAAGAGTACTTGTGCCAGACTGTTTCAGCCCTTTGATAACTAAAAGGTGAGCGTGGAAAAACAGTAAAGAAGAAATCACCACCATTAGCACCAGTGGCTGCTGCAGGCTGTTGCTGCTGGTATATTACATTGTCCCAGCAAGAAAACTGGACACATATTTGGAAAGAAACATGAAAATGCTTTGAATTTCATCCAGTCGGGGTTGTATAATTTTTCCTGAGATAAAATCTTCATCTTTTACCTTTCCCAGGGCTCTCAGTCTACCAGCTAGTAGACCAAAGTATGAGCTCACACCGTGGCACTAGGTTTGTTTACCCTCTCTCTTTGTCAATGACAGCTGTGATCATTCATAGCAATGCCAATGTCTCTAAAAACTCCCACTTAAGCCACAGCTCCCAAGGGATTAAGCTGAACGCAATAGCAAGGACTCATGAGACTACTCAGTGAGCCACCAACAGCCATCCCAGCTGAATCAAGCATGTCCTGTACTGTTCTCAACACTGGGCACATTCCTACTCAGCCTCAGATGATGACTGCAGCAATAAATATTCCAGAGAAAAGTCAACCTCATTAAAATTAGTGAATGAATTGTTTGTGAGGATTTAAATCAACAGAGTAATACAGGGGTAAGTTTGGCATGGTACCAAGCGAGACAACCTTGTCTTTTCAAAAACTCAGGCCATGCAGTCATAAATTCAGCAACACTTTCTGAATTCCTGTTATACCACAGCCCAGTCTGTCGTCATTGATGTAGCACTGCTCTTTACAAAATAGGCCTGTAAGCAAGATAGAGGTTCATACAGTGATGCTTAGTGTGGTGCTCACTAACTGCAAAGTGAATCTTTACCATAATGATAAAATATTTTATTAACTGCAATAATAATATGCATCCTGCCTTCATCTTATTTCAAGCTATGGTGAACCTTTGCCTCATGGAGATTAGAATAGGTGGACTTGCCCTGAAATTTTATTTTATCCTTTAAAATACAACAGATCTCTGCAAATTGGATTTGCATCTCAAGGCAATTGAAAAATACCTTTTATCTTGGTCAGAATGGGTTGTACTCCTTCAAATTAGCATTGATGCTTCTTATCTGGGTGTGGTGCATTCTTTTCTCTTTATGATTAAGCTGAGTAGGACTCCTTTGTGTTACAGCTTCTGTTTACTAGACACATCAAGCAACCTCATGATGGAACAGAGGAAGAGAGAGAGGAGGTAGGAGCAGCAGAGATAACATGTTATGAACTGATGGTAACCCCTATTCACCATCCCTTTCTGGGGGGGAAGAGGTAGAGAAAATCAAGAGTGAAGTTAAGCCCAGGAAGAAGGGACAAGTTGGGGGAAAGTGTTTTAAGGTTTGGATTTATTTCCCATTACTATACCTTGACCTTTAATTGATAACAAATTAAATAATTTTCCTCAACTCGAATCTGTTTTGCCTCTGATGATAATTGGTGAGTGGTCTCTCTCTGCCTTGTCTGTATCCTTACCCACAAGATTTTCATCATATTTTTTTTCATTCCATGTCCAGTTGAGGAGGTGGAGTGATAAAGCGACTTGGTAGGTACCTGGCATACAGGAAGGGTCTATGCACCATAAGTGTAAAAAAACCCATAAATATACACACACATATACACATAAACATTGAAAACTGAATAACTAGCATGTATATAAAGTTTTGGTGCTTGTTTCATTAACTGTTGAGATAGTGCAGAAATTTTCATCTAACTATCTGAAAGGAATAATCCAAATGACTTGAAGGATAACATTTCTTTAGTTACAAAATAGTGTATATTTGTTACAGCAAAGTATGTTGAACAGTCTAAAAATTGGTTTTTATACAATCCAACTATGCTGAAAATTTCTTGCTATTTTTTCATCAGTTTTTGAAAAACACGGATAACCATTTTTTATGTTTTGTGTTTTATCCAGACTCTTTTATAGAAATTGTTAGTTCCAAGTTTGGAAATAGACTGTAAATGTCAGGCCATAAATCCTGACATATTTGATGAGGAGACAAACAAACCTGAAGTTACTGTTACTTGGTTTTATCAATGAACAAGACAAATTTCACAGACAGACAGGAGATATCACAGATATGCTATTACCCTTTAGGGGAAAAAAGTGTTTTGGAAAACTGCTGCCTAAGAAAATTAAAATATTTATGGACACTTTACTCAGGAAGCTTCAGAGGGATTTCTGCACAATGAATATTATCACTAGCCATAAAAACAAGTTATAAAACTGTTCCTTTTCCCTTGTCTCTTTTTCATCATCTGAAGTGCAGCCTACACTGCAATGTGCGGCTGGTTCAGGACAAATGAGTTTGAGTGCTGGAGCAGCGTAAATATCTAAAAGTCTTGTTAAAAATACCTTTCTTTTTAAAAGTTTGAACCTTAACACTCAGAGGGTCATGTGGTAGGGTTCTTTGGGGTTAGTTAATTCCATCATGTTATGTGTCCTCACTGAGATGGGAAATTTAGTGATCTTTGAGAATCAGAACCTACTTCTCTGAGCTGTGCCCTTGAAAGCACTATATATCTTCTTTTCTTGTTATTTAACTGAATATGTACATATGGCACAGTAATAAACCACTATAAAGAGTTACTCACACGACTGCTTTAGGAGTAAACACAAATATTAATTAGGTAACTTTTCCTGGTTATAGAGACAACTTCAACAAAGAAAGCCTCTGACAAAAAGCCATCTCATCTTTAAAGGGTTACTTACATAAAACTGTAAAGAAGCAAGTTTAAAAATAGTTATAGAGAGAATAAAGATATTTGACCTGTTTGAAACAGAGTTTCTCTTCTGTAAAGCCCTGGAAAAACTGAAGGGATACCTCAGAGAAATAGGTTAGGTAAAAAGAAGATATGCTGAGAAAATGCTTCCACAAAGCAAAAGTTAGATTCCAGCTCCAAGCGTGTATTGATAAGATGAGCTGGGAAAGAATTTTACCATTTCACAGATCATAACAACTGGGTTTAAATTTGGCAAAGCCCTAAAAGTTAAGTTTATCTCTTCCCACAAAAAGGGCTTATAAAAGCCTCTAAAGTGGAAAAATCCCTTGGCTTTCTCATGGATTTCACCTCATCATCACAGCCTCAGATCTCTGCTCAGCACACTCTAGCTATAAGATACATGAGAAAATAAACACGCCTTAAAATCTGGAGGAATTAAGCTTCCGGAGGAAGGAAGCTGTACAAAAGATGTATTTGTACAGCATTGCCAGAGAGGTAAAGTAAGAATGGGCAGGAATTTTATTTATATTTTTCTGCTATTTTGATTGATGATAATGGTGCCTCTAGTTCAACACCACAGACTTTTTATTTAGATTATGTTTTCCTGCAAAAGGAAAGAATATAATCTTGGCAATCAAATTAAAATAGTATTTAATACTGGTTTTAAATCCGTGGTGGTTTTAGGATGCTTTCTTTTGGGTGCATCGGACATTAACATTACTTTGATTTCCCAGATTACTACAATTACTTCATTATAATAACAATTACTTGCATTTGCCAGTTTTTAGTACTGAAATTACCCATGGTAAACATAGGATGCCTAACATATTCTTTATTATGGTAATTTTGGTATCTTACAATCTGCTTAGATTGTTTACAATACACCGTGGCATAACTATGGGCTAATATTTAGCAGAGCAATTTCTTTGAAAGCTCTCCCTGTAAGGAGAAACCGAAAAATTAGATGCTAAAGTTCATAGTATCTATTGCTGATACACAATTTTTTCACAATTTTCCTGCCTTCCTGCCTCCCATCTTTGAAGGACAATATAGCTGAGATTAGTAATTGGTTCCTTTTCTGGCTGCCGTTAATTGCAAATTCCCTTACACATCTGGTAGGGAATCTTCTGGGTCAGAAGTAGTGGGGTTCATTAAACCTATAAAGGCTTTCCAGTAGCATTTAGAAGAGATAATTGTATGTGACCATTCCTGTGCATTAGGATTCTCCAGCCGTCTGGGCAGTTTTTCTAAAGTAAATGCTGTGGGATTAGGTTGACTACCCAATATGGAGTTTTGCTGGAAAAAGGCTTTCTGCCTTATGCAGTGTATAGAAAATGGATTGGATTTGCTTATTATATAGTTTTCATCTATCAGAACACAGAAACAAAGCTAATTTTTCTTTCCTGAGCATTTATTGTTACCTCTTTGACATAATGGGCCAAGGGGTAAGCAAAGTTAAAACAACTGAACTAAGCAAAGGTGGCATTAACCAGTTTTACTGTGAAAGACTTGTCATTGTTAAGCTTTGCCTGGGGCCACCAGAGTTCTTAGCCTCTTAATAAACATTGCCACCAAAAGAAGGGAGCAGAAGTTATTGCAAAATTATTTTCCTGTGTCAGAGAATGCAAAGGCAAAGATTCATTCCTTGTCTCTTTCAGGTATTTAATTTGTATGGAGAAAAATAAAAATACACTGGCTTTATCAAGAAATGTGCCCCTCAAAATTATTCTTCATATGTTTTTCAAGGAATTTGAGCAGTGAATATGACAAAATGTTGGAAGACTAAATTAGCTTTGCCTCCAGGATGCCTAAATCTCAGATCATCTATTAAACCTCTTCACGACAACACATTTTGCTTTTTAAGCTCCCTGAACACATCACTTTCTGAAACATCTTTCTGTTCCCGAGATGAAGTTGTCTGAAGCTCCCCTCCTAATGTGTTTGAATAGTTAAACTAGCCTAAAGCACCGTAACTTTAATGCATAATAAATGAATCACTATGGATACAGGGTGTCTTGATGATCCTGAGTATTTGTTTTTTTATTACATTTTGATATCTGTGATGTTTGCCTACCCAGCAGAAAAACAAGCTTCATAAAATTTGATTATTTTATAGAGCCTTCAAATTAAAAAGTTAAAGGGATAATGAAATATAAGACAAAATGAAATAGTAAAATGTGCCATCTACCCTGTTCTCACAGGTGATCCATTTACAAAATATTTAACCAGTCGAAAGGGGACTAACAGGACAAACCCTGCAGCCTGTATTGAGGACTGTATCGCCTGCCTTCTGTACAGGACTCAGTTGTGGCTGCATTGTAAATGCATCTGTCTCCCATGCATGAAGGACCAGGGAAGACAGGAACACACAGTGCAGACTTCCAGCTGTCTTTATTGCTGTGTGTAGACACGAGTGCCAAACACCATCTGTCACATGAGCAAAATTAAGAGTTGATTTCAATAAGATAATGTGGTTAAAAGGCAATTGGGTTTATACCCTGACTTTGCATTTTCTTATCAAGAGCTTCCTCTGATTTCAGCAAGAGGTCTGGTTGAATGTTAACCAGACAAGGATTGCAAGTTTTGACCCAAGACATCACAAAAATCAGTTTGGAAATCCTTACCTATGACTACATTTGGCAAGACAAGGTAAGTTGTAGTCTCCTCTTCTTGCCTCCAACAACTACCTCACCACCATGGATCAATGGAATATACAAATCTCAGGTCATATAACAAAGTAGCATTCATGCACCTGAGCAGTCTGTTTCCCACACAAATCAGTATTGTGTCTTTATTACTTTGGAGATTAGTCTTTCAGGAGTTAATCCAGCATCACTAAAATTCATGGACTATCTCCAAGGGACTAGAGCAGATTTAGTTAAGAGATTTAAAGGTTCATTCAATCAACTGCATTCCCAGGTCCAGAAAGCAAACAGTGCTTTCATCATAGAGTACATACAGAATTTACTGATTTTTACTGAGTTTTTATGCACTACCACTCTTTTAGGAAGGGAGAGCTTTGCTTTCAAAAAGAAACCACACAGCTGGTGGACAAATGAACTGTAAATTCCAAACCTACACAGAGATCATGGAGCCCAGTTTGATGAGCAGATTTTCTTCACATCCAGGATTAAGTGGTCATCATTAAGAGCAGCTTCAAATTAATAATTTTCCTGTTATTTTTCAGTTGATCCCAGAATTGCAGCAGCCAGTATTATCTTACTGGCAGGGGATTTGTTCAGTTAGAAACACACGACTTGACAGGATAGATGTTGCCTCTGATGTGAAACAGATTTAACCTGACAGAGAAGTCAATATTAAGTGTGTAATGACTTATGACATGACTGGTTTTCTGTTCCTACTTTTCTTATCTTCAATCCTTTCCAGCCCATCTTTTACTGAAGCATCTAAAAATCCCCAGAGGTTCTAGCTTAAGTATGTCAAGTAATTCTATTCCTTAATGTTACTCAGCACAGTTCCTCAACAGAAAATGCAGACGTAAGAATTGTTCTTGTTTAACTTCTTCCTGCATGGCATGAGGAAAGTTCCTCTATGTTTTACACTCTTCCTCCATGACCTCTCTTGGTTTGGCAACAGGAAGTCAAGCTGAACTTAAACTTAAGTCCCTGAGTCCTACTCACTTTGATTTCAAATATTTTCTTGAACTTTTACATTTTTGGAACATTTAGTCTCCAGAGAAAACATATGTGAAATGACAAATTAGGAGAGTGTACACACGATCTAAAATGAGGATGTCATGAAATCAGTGCCTCCGTTTGAAGGGCACTGTTGGCAGGTGTGCCTGGGTGAGGACCACAACTGCAGAACTGATTAGCAAGAAAAGAGCTTCACTGCTCCTGTTGTTCTCTTCCTACTCTGTAGCCTGACGAAATGAAAATTCTCCTTTCCACAGTGAAGGATTGTAATTATATTTTGCTTGCTAAACACCTTTGCAAAGTAAAACAACCCCTTACTTGGGTTCCCCAGGAGAAATAAGGGCTAGTGAAGCATTGACGTACAACAGAGAAGACAGTACATGATGCCAGAGATAAAGCAGATAGAAAGATGGGAGAGATGGAATATAATAATTGTTACATCTTAAATAGCTAATTGAAACCTATGAAGAAATCAACTACTTGACTGTATCAATTTTTAATGTAATATACTCCCCTGGTGTCTCCTTTTTTTCCTGTGGCAGGAGAGAAATGTGTGACTAGGAATTCCAGAGAAGATAGAGAAGTATAAACAGGATTTTTTTTTATTTTAATCAAAGAAATGAAATATATACTGAAGGATCTTCACATTTTCTTTATATGAATGGTTTTGTCCCTCCATTATACTCACTGAGCTTCCCACTCCATGACAAAAACACAAAAGTGTGATGCCCTTCATAAAAGTCAGCAGGAGTTATGGAAAAATTGTCCAATAAAGACATCCCTTGGAGAAATTAAAACTGTCAGGAGCAGTTTACAGTCAACTCAGTTTGTGGAGAATGATGGCTCCCTAGGTGATAAGCAGGCAATCACAGTTGGAATCTGAAGAGCGCTCCTGTTCCTACTTTGGCTCAGGCTCAGATGCCCTCTGGTTTTGCATCTGCCCTTCATGAATCCCATGGGAAGTGGAAAGGAGGCTGTGTAAGTGCATGTCAGAAGAGAGAGAGTCTAAAGATCAAATTTGCTGCAGAATAAATGGCATCGACAAGACCAGCAGCATGTGGCATTGCTTCCTTGGGTTCCTAAATACCTTTTTGTGGGGCTTCAAAAAGATTAGACCTCTCTGGTTTGGATAAGGCATTCAAGACACTTCAGTTAACCTGATAATGCTGAGATGTTTCCTCCTGGCAGAAGGTCATGCTCAGGAAGGTGTTGTAAATCCCTTTTTAGCAGAATTTTTTTTTATATATAAAGATTGCTGGACATTTCAGGGAAGAGGACTGTTAAGAGAATTAATCTCAAGCAAAGGATGCGGTCAGGGACGGGGCAAGGAGGGGTGAGGGCCACTGCTAATGAATGCATAAGAGCTGTCACAGAACAGTCTTTGGGTTCTGTAGTGCCTTAGCAGAGTCAAATGAAAGAGCTATGGGATTTAATTACTGAAAAGTAAACTTATTAAAGCCCAAGCAGTGTGATGAAAGGGCAAACAATGCAGACAATAGAGGGTAACATGTAGGGAAATAATTATTTGGTTTTAGTTGTGTTTTCTACCCAGTTTAGTGATCACTACCCATTTTATATTCCTCTACAGTCTTCTCTGATGAAAGAGTTTTCCTTATTTCCTTTAAAGATGTTTGAAGTCACTACTTTCCCTTTAAAACTCTGCACTGTGAATAGCACCTTCAGCTGCCAAAGGTGTGATGCATATAAGCAACAAACCTTGCCTGAAGAGCATCCTGCTTGTGAATAGGGCACATGTACGTGGAGACATAAACAAAATATCACACAGCCTCAAGCTACTGTTCTTGAAGAAGAATGAAATAGCTTGTCTGGCCATGAAGGCTGCCAGTAAATTTTTTAGGGAAGTCTGAGCAGTATCACAACACTGTCCTGGTTTGGCAAAGTGCTGAGGCACATGGCTTGATCCTGTGCATCATCATTCATGTCTTCCAAAATACCTCTTTGCTGCAGGAGTTCAGTCTTGTGTTATCATTAGAGTGATCTGATTAAACACTAGTGGAAATGACCACGTCAGACACTTCATAAGCAGCTCTTCCTTGTGAGGACTGACTCATTCCTAACTGAGTATCAGTTAACAGTCCCGCTTAAAAAGTGACCTTGTACAGTCAGGCAAAATTGCTACTGGAGGGCCAAAAGGAATTTGAAACAGAGAGATATTGACATTAAAAATAGGGAAGAATACCCAAATGCCTGTTTATCTGCCTGACCTGCTATATGCTAAAAGTACGAACAAGAAATTTTGTTGCAAAGCCAGGGTTAACTCCTTTGTCTTTTACTACCTTTAAAAGAAATAACTGTGTGTGAGTCATGCTGTTTTTCTTGGCAGGTTGTTGCATCTCAGCTCTTAGCGAACTTCAAAAAAGAGAAAAACAAGGATATGGGGCACATAATAGGAAACCAACTCTCCCCTCTTTCCATTGCCTTACGGACAGAAAAAACCACAGGAGTTACCTCCTTGTATTCATTGTTTTGAACCATCTACAGGCTCAGCATTGTTATATGACCTCCTAACCACATGTGCACAACAAAGGATTGCTCAATGCTTTACAGATACCTTTCCTGTTTGAAATAATAGTTCAATTCAGAAAGAAAAACATAGAAAAATAGTGTCATTTCCCTTGCCTACATTTTTTTTAAAGAGTAAGTGACTTCTCTCACTTTATCTTAAGAGTTTGTGCAGGTCGCTGGCTGGATTTAATTGGAAACAAAACAGATTAAAACGCAGGTCTGATCTCAACATCAAGATGATCACAATATAAAAGTATTTCTCGAATCCCTGGCCAGTATTATTTTACTTTAGCAGCTAACATTTTGTGCTTGGCATGAAAATGTTCTCCACAGCCTATTTATCCCACCTCCTACCACATACAGAGGAAGAAACAATCTTTTCCATAGCCCTCATTAATTAGCTTAAAAGCTATTTGTTAACCACTGATCATTTAAAAGCCATATTTCAGTCGTTACACATGATGCTGTAACCCACATTGGATGCACATTAAGAACAAACAGGAAATTCATTAACGGCTGACATAATTCCTAGCATAGCAGTTATGTTTTCCTGGAAAATGAAACTACCTAATGATAGATGTGGTCTCCCGTAAAATTCAAATAAGGGACATTTTAAATATTCAGTAGTTTGTTGGGTTATTGTTTACGAGGAACCTGTAAACTTGATCTCTGACTGGTGAGCATTCAAATTGTGATTTATGTACAACTCACTTGCAGCCTAGAAGGTTTACATTTTTAGATTAAATTGTCAGTAGCTTATAGTTTAGACAAGTAAAATCATTGTACTTTTCTAACAATGTTAATTAGTTTCTAGATTGCACTATTTTGCTGTGATTATCAAAGAGAGAACTGGTATCCAGCTTCTTTGCATGCTGTTCAGTATGCACCAGATCGTTAATGTGAAATACTGCACAGTTGGTTTGCAATTCATCTTAAAGATGAACTGCAGTTCCTTAATGGTCTTGAACTTTTAGTTTAAGAAAATAAATAATATAAATCTTTCAACGTAGGGCAGAAGGGAGGAATCAAAAGTGCCCATTCCTGGCACTGGGGTTATGAAAAACTCTGCTCAAAAATGTCTTCCATCTTATTAGAAATCACCTATTTCCTGACATCATTCCTTGGAGTGGATTAATTTTCACCGGCTAAATATTTTTCACAACACAGAAGGTGCCAAGGAATTATCTGAGCGTATATACTTGTATCACTGACAGTGACCAATAAAACTTGGAAATTTCATCCAAAGTGGTCAGGCTAGTGACACCATAATATCATATTAACTACAATTTTCCTTTTTTTAAGTATGAAATTCACTATTCTTTATAGCCAAGTTCTTGCTTGTTGCTTTAGGATCATATTTCAGAGCAACAGGCAATAAAGTCTTTTGGATTTTATTTCTTTTCCCTCTATTAGAACATTTTGGGCTACTGTACCAGAAAATACTAATAACCAACAGTTCAGTGGCAAGCGTCCATTAAATTTCTACATAGACAATAGAAAATTACAGCAATTTACTGTCTGTACAAAACATTTCTATACATTGCTTTGCGTTATTGGTGTGTGTGATTCACTATCATTGATGATGACAATGCCCAGGTATTTCAGTAGGAGAGAAAATAAAATTAAAAGTAATTAATTTAAGATGTTGCAGGTGTCAAGAAAAACAGTTGTCAGGCTCAGCGAGAAGACATCACACCAATATTTTCCTGTTCCTTGTGAAGTCTACTAACCTGTGACTGGAACATCAGCAAGAGCTGCAGGTTCTCCTGGAAGACAGGTCTGTAATATATCCCCTGTTATAAGAACAGGGTCAGTCAATTAAATTAAAAATTGGCAAATTTAAAAGAGCTGAAAATCTCACTTTTCATATAAGTTAGCTTAGACTGTCAAATCCATTGCACAGAAAGTCATCAGGTCAAATATCATGGCTGCTGTGCAGTGAAAAATAGTCACTGTCCTGATGGTCTTCAGGTTACAAGAAAGACAACGCTCTTCTTTCAAACTTCACGGTAAATTGGTGAGTTTCAGTATAGTTACAAGGATCAAGACAGAAGAAAAAACATTCTCAAAAGTCAAAAGTATAGTAACAATGTATAAGAACATTCCTGTTCCTACTGGTTTCCTATGGGAAGGTGTCTTCTAATCCAGACTATTCTATGATTCTACTCACGATACCCAAGAGAAGAGTGAAGCTGACGATGTTGTCTGAAGATGCAATAGGAAACCTTGGTGAGGTTTTGGCTTTATTATAGGGGTTTTGTTATGAGTGGATCTTTATTATGGCTGAAAACTCTTATTATGATTTACCCATATCACAGAGAATAGAGCCAGATGGGACACTATGCAAGAGATCATTTACTTCATTTTCCTGACATGCTACACAGTGACACATACTTCCATTTTTCTTGCCAGTAGTTTGACTACCCTGCTTGTAAAACCCTGTGGTGATGGAGACTCCCTCATAAGACACTTTTCATTAGTGCTTACTTCCTTTTCTTCAAATGCGTTTTCCAGTGACCAACCAGATTCTCCATTACTGCAGATGAAAAACATGTTATTGTCCTGTACAAAACACAGATATGGAGATTAGATTGTTCCAAACCTCTTCTTGTCAAGATGAGAAAGTTTAACTTAGCTTTCATGTACCAGTGTGAATTTTCAATCTTTCGAGTATAAAACCATCCATTTAATTTATAAATACACCAAATTCAATTCGGCATTCTTAAGTCACATGGAATTTATTATATCTTTTTAAAATATGTTCTTTCAGATTACAGTTGTATCTGAATATTGTGACTGTGTTGTAATCAAACAATAAAAAACCCAAGCAAACAAGATCTGGAAGACTGTGCTGTGAGACTTGTAACATACAGGAACATTATGGTCTGGAGTTCACTGCAGCAGGAAATAAGCTGGAAGAGATGCTGTGATTGTGACATTCTCTCTGCAGAACCTTTATATTCTTGTGACAAGACATTCCAGCTTGGGAAAGAAGATTATAGAACTCTGAAGTTGTCAGTGCAAAGAATTTTTTCTATGCACACCTTGTGGGTATTTGAATAAGGTAGTAAATCACTCTGCAATGGTAAAGAAGTGCTGAGAAATTTCTTCTCTCTTTTTGTTGCTACTGCTTTGTGCTCCACCCTCCTATTAAGTTTCTGTATTACTGTAGCATGCACACCTCTCTCCCTTCACTCATTCAACTGTAATCTATTCAAATAACTAGATGAAGGGATCTTTCAGAGGGGATCTCTTATTTTTGTAATGAGAAATTTGACTATTCAATTCCTATGGGACATGACTAACTTCTTTCTCACGGTAAAATCCAAACCGTTAGTGACACATTGTAAAATGAGACTATTCATATAACACTATGTCATAAACCATTCACAACAAATGAGACAGGCAGGCATTTCTCCTGCCAACTTCTAACACTCTGCTTACTCTCTTCAGCTTTGCCTTGAGCTGGCATTTCCAATAGCTAATAAAGACAGAATGGATCATTGTAATTTAGAAGGATAAATATTTCATAAGTGAGAATGTGATTTAGGTGTCTTTGCCAAGCTCAAATATGATGATTAAGCTGATGTACCATGATAAATTACCATATTTAGACTGTATTTAGATACTACAGTAGGATGTTCTCACATGTTCACTAGTTAAAACAGAACTAGTAGCTGACCTGGACCTGGCAATTCTGGGTCTGGAGTTGGTTTCGATTTGCAAGCTGTGGTTTATGGCAACCTACCGAGGCCTCAGGCTTGAGATTAGGTCTGTGCCCTCTGTGGTAACTGTCTGAAGAGCAAGACTGCACAGCTCATGGAAAGGGAGGGGAGAGGTTGAACTACTACATGAGAAAAAGTGAGAAAACAGCCTAACAGCCAGTCCTACCATGAGGAGTTATTGTTACCATAAAGCAATAACTAGCAGACTACATTAGCCTGTGTGGAGCGATACCTAATCCATGAATGGCTGCTCCCAGCTGAAGGTTTTCTCCAAGGCAAAGCACTGTTAGACATATGTACTGACCTTCATTTAACAGTTGCTGTGTAAGAGCAAGGCATAGACCTACAGGCTACGATCTGTCAGAACCAGGACCACAAAGATGATTAGAGGGCTGGAGCACCTCTGCTACGAGGACAGGCTGAGAGAGCTGTGGTTGTTCAGCTTGGAGAAGAGAAGGCTCTGGGGAGACCTTATAGAGACCTTCCTGATGTGGGCACACAAGGAAGCTGCGGAGGGACAATTTACAAGGGCATGTAGTAATAGGAAGCTGGGGGAGAATGCCTATGAATTGTAAGGGGGAGGATTTAGTTAAGGCATTCAGAAACAATTCTTCACAATGAGGGTATTGAGGCACTAGAACAGGTTGCCCTGGGAAGCTGTGGCTGCTCCATCCCTGTAGGTGTTCAAGGCCAGGTTGGATGGGGCCTTGAGTAGCCCGGTCTAGTGGGAGGTGTCCCTGCCCATGGCAGGGGGAATGGAACTGGGTGAACTTTAAGGTCCCTTCCAACTCAAATCATTCTATGATACTATGATTCCAGGACTTGCGCGGTGAAGAAGCCAGGAGTGTGTTTACCTTGAGGAAGCCCAATGCTGAGCAATGTTCACTAGTCATAGAATGGACACTGGAGCAGTCAAGCAGCTGACTTTGTGATTCTATAGTCACCAGCATGTGCTAAGAGCTAATGTCATATTTACAAGACCATCTTCAGCTGGCATGGCCAGTAAGAAAGGGTCACATTTGTCTCTTCCTCGCAGTTGTTTACTTTATCTGTCTTTCACATCTCCCCTCTTTCCTTGGGCCACCATAGGTGCTCACAAAGATTCATGAGTTTGTAAGCACAGTAAGATTAGTTGAGTTCTGGTCAGGAAGAAAAAGGAAATACGGCATCAGGATAGGTATAAGGGAGAAACAAGAACCTTTCATGACCAAAACTGTGGTTTGCCTCTTCTTCAGTTGATTAGACACTGGTGATGTAGCAGTTGTGGACCGGTGGTTATGTGTCATAAGATCAGGTGAGGCTAAAACTCAGGATTGAATCACCACCTTCTTCCGCCCTAACTTCGAGTGTAGGGGACCATAGTCTGTCAGCTCTAGCCTGAATATCTGCCCAGACACATCTAATAATAATGAATAACTACTGGAATCACAAGCAGCATCCAGCTAGTTATAGTATGTCACTTCATAGACTCATCCTCATAGCTCTTGAGGAACGGACTCCAAATGAATTCCCTCCCTTACCATGGGTAGTTGTTTTACCTCTCTGGAAGACAGCTGTAGTTACCCACCTGGAACAGAGTCCCTGATGGTAGACTGTCTTCAGTCATCACATCTCCTGGAAATAGTGACTTCCTACTAACCCTAGGTCTGACTATATTTAAAAAAACATTATTTATTTTACTTGAAAATATGAGAAGGATTTTTTACTATTCTATTTCATGATTCTTGTTTTTTATTTAAAAGTTATTGGCATGGTTTCTTTTGATCTTTTTATTTTTTGTTTAATCTTACTGTTGGGATCAGGACTGTTACTGAAAATTCAACCCAGTTAAGAAAATTTTTGGTTCCTTAAAGGTATAAGATACAGTTGTAACAAAATATTTGAAACCAGTCAAAATATTTTGAATTATTGGATATTTTAAATCATCATAATTATCTTTTTTTTTTTTATTTTCTCTTTAAAAAGTGAAGATTCATCTTTGCATTTTTCTCCCCCTTCATTTTTCCCTTGCAATGGAGGAAAAGTAGTTCTGCTGCCCGACTCAGCTGGAAAGCTTCTGGCTTGTTTTCAAACAGATTAAACATAGTCAATAGACCTGTAATTTCCAACTCAACCTTCTTATATATTGTCTGCAATATCTTATTGTCCAGAGCAGTGATCTACCCATCATTAGAGCTGTGGGAAGCCTGGAGAACTGAAGGCTGTACACATTTTATCCTTTTCTTGCCAGGATTTCTAACATGTAATGAAATGCTGCTTTCAGTCTGCTTTTCTTGTCTTTAAGCATAATAGTCCTGAACAATCAGGAGATGGGTATTAATTGATGTTTTTGATTGTATATTAGTGTGGAGGGGAGAATAATATCAGGAAATTCCATATATTATTTGATGGCAACTGCCCTGATGCCCATAAGGACTGGCTGCTCCCCATCCTGTGTGTGATATTCCCCAAATTCGTTGGAGTATTAGCACATTACTCAGTCTAAGATAGTCATTTCAGAAAGGTGCGAGGCACACGACCACTGTCAAACTATGCGATTAACCTGGAAAAAAACACTTGTGTGCCCAGAGGCTTGCTTGATTTATCCCCCAACTGTATCAGTTAGTCTCATAAAAGATATTACTTCTTGCCACAAATCATACTTTACTCATTGGAGCATTGCATGGCATACTTAATTATTGTAAGCACACTAGGGATGCTGGA
Source organism: Coccyzus lansbergi (assembly GCA_033558105.1). Taxonomy (NCBI): domain Eukaryota; kingdom Metazoa; phylum Chordata; class Aves; order Cuculiformes; family Coccyzidae; genus Coccyzus; species Coccyzus lansbergi. The sequence goes on along the minus strand of JAUMJK010000237.1, from coordinate 678,464 downwards.
TTAAAAAGCCTACAGACATTTAAAACAGGATTAATGTCTTTGCATAACAGCAGAAACTGATGTGACTTTCATGCCGCTGAGAAAAAAATTTGCAATGGAAATAATGTAATTTTAATGCCAAAAAGTTTGACAGTCTTCTTGGTTTGAGGAAATATTCTGTTTTCTACATTTTTCTTAACTTCAGGTTTCTGGAGTCTTGTGCAGAAATCATACAATAATTGGCGTTCCAGATTTGTTTCCTAAGGAAATGAAGCTTTTTATATTCTTGTGATCAATCTATCAGTCTCTCAGCTTCACCCTAACCTTTGAATCCACTAACCAATTTCAACCGAATTTTGGAGAAGGCCAGAGGTTTGAAAGGCCGTATATTCCTAAAGTTGTGCAGAAATTTGGAGCTGAGTAGAATAGAAAGATTTAAATTAGAGCTTGATGAGACAGACACCAATGACTCAGGCATTATAAGTAGTGCCTGGCAGCCTGGACCACCTCTATCTTGCCCTGCAAATGGGAGGAGAGGTGAAACTTTTGGACCAGGGAGGATTTATGGGACAAAAGACACAAGTCATTATGAAAGTGGAGTTATCTATACTGTTTCTGATGCAGATTTTTCTTTGTCTGTTTTTGAGATGTTTATTTTGTCTGTAAAGAGCCAGCAATTGTAATTGATCAGAATATCTGAACTGAATCACACAGTCTCCCTCCTCAGAGTTTTTCAAGAACAGGCTGAATAAAACCTTGAAAAATCTTATCTGACCCATAGTTGACCCCATTTTGAGCAGCAGATTGGGCTGGAGGCCTCCCGAGGTCCCTTCCAACCTGAGTCATCCTGTGATCCTATGAAAATAGGTTTGTCTTATTGTGTTGCCAAGAGCAGGCTAAGGCCCTGGGTATGGATAGGTTCAGCTGGCACAGTTTTTATTTCCTGTTGCCTACACTTTGAAAGGCCTGTATTACTTTTCAACACAAAAAAAGGTAATGCTTAATATTAATAATGTGCAGATACCCAAAAATGCTGCCAAACATCAGAGACTTGCACAAAGAATGCAGGTGATTTAGTGACTGAATTATTAACCTGTGACATAGGAAACAAGCATTCATTAGTCTCCCTATATGAGTTGATACAAGAAACAGTGAATGGGAGTCATCCCCTGTAATTTTTGGTTGTCTAGGAGTTAGATAGCTAACATAATATGGCTCATCAGATGGCCTAGCGTCAACAGAGAGACAAAAAGCACAAAACTAGTTCCTGTAACATCTTCTGGTATGTAGGTTCTTTCACTTGACAGAGAAAGAAGGGGAGGTAACTGCACGCTGTAGTTGACAGGGGATCACAGAATCACAGAATCACAGAACAACCAGGTTGGAAGGAACCCATCGGATCTTCTAGTCCAACCATTCCTATCTAACACTAAACCAAGTCCCTCAAGACCTCATCCCACCCGTGCCTTAAACACCTCCAGGGAAGGTGACTCAACCACCTCCCTGGGCAGCCTATTCCAATGCCCAATGACCCTCTGCGTGAAAAACCTCCTCCTAATCTCCAGCCTAAACCTACCCTGGCGGAGCTTGAGGCCATTTCCTCTCGTCCTGTCCCCTGTCACTTGGGAGAAGAGGCCAGCTCCCTCCTCTCCACAACCACCTTTCAGGTACTTGTAGAGAGTAATAAGGTCTCCTCTCAGCCTCCTCTTCTCCAGGCTAAACAACACCAGCTCTCTCAGCCGCTCCTCATAGGGTCTGTTCTCCAGCCCCTTCACCAGCCTCGTTGCTCTTTTCTGGACTTGCTCCAGAGCCTCAACATCCTTCTTGTGCTGAGGGGCCCAGAACTGGACACAGTATTCAAGGAGCGGCCTCACCAGTGCTGAATACAGAGGGAGAATCACCTCCCTGGACCTGCTGGTCACACCATTTCTGATACAAGCCAGGGTGCCATTGGCCTTCTTGGCCACCTGGGCACACTGCTGGCTCATGTTCAGTCGGTTGTCGACCAACACCCCCTGGTCCCTCTCCTCCTGGCAGTTTTCCAGCCAGGTTTCTCCCAGTCTGTAGTTCTGCATAGGGTTATTGTGCCCCAAGTGCAGGACCTGGCATTTGGCTTGTGCAGATAGATTCACTCTGGACTGTGAGATGCTCAAATGCATTCTAAACACCTTTGATAAGTAATTTCTCTGGCTGCACGTGTGTATGCATGTGTGTGCTAGTAGTGCATAAACTAGAGGAAAGGAATAGCTTCTAACAGAGTTTTACAAGTCATTAAACATAATACTGAAACACACAATGGTATCTTGACTTTAAGATAAATTTCATCAAAAGAGATGCCATTAAACTTCAAATTCTTTTCTTCCCCCAGCACACCCATTCAGCCTCCCCCAGAAGGCAGTGAGAAATAAGTAAATAAATACAAGATAAACAGAAAGTTGATCCATTTTGATGAATTCAATTTAAAAAACCCACACACCCAAACCCACAAAAATAACAACATGACACAAAGAGGTTTAAAAAAACCCCAAACACAAAACTCCCAATCAGCAAGTCTGGTGTTACATGTCTGCTTTAGAAATAGTGGGCTTCTGTTTACCAGCATTCACCTCTGGAGAGAGGTAGAAGAAATCCTATAGAAGAATGAATGAAGGGAATGAGGAAGACAGTTAATATAAACTTTCATGCTCTGGCTGATCCAAGAAATGCAAGTGAGTGATAAGAAATTCTGCTGAGAATTTCTAAAACAGCTTCTAGCTTTCAGTAGCTTTCTCCATTGAATATTAGCTTAGAAAACCCAGCATCTACTGAACTTCACCATACTTCCAAGAAGGCATTTGGTCTTTAACTACTTGGATTACTAGGAAGTCCACTGCCATAAAGTATGAAGGGCATGCTTTCCAACTTACTCCAAGTCTTGTTGTTAGAGGCGCCTAGGTCTTCTTTCAAGTAACAAGCCTTAGCAATAGTAAATCTTAGTCTAGTTCAATATATGTTGATTTTCTAACAGGCAGCACAGCACTCAGTTGGCAAAAAGAATTTCTTCAGATTTCTCTTCCTCAGTAGTTTATAGGTATATGAGCATTCAGAGAAGCCAACAATAAAATGATTCTCTTTTAGACTTTACAGAGAAGGAGAATTGTCAAAAAAAAACCAAAACCCAACCAACATACAAACAAACCAAACCAAAATCAAATTAGGAAATAAAACCTTTTTCTTTCTATTTGGTATTGAGGTAGTCTCATCCCAGATTTCTTATTAAGCAGTTGTAATGTTGGGTTTGGGTTTCCCAGTTTCACCTGAGTTGTTTGTGATTTTCAGGAGACTTAAATATATCTTTTTTCTTTTGGAGAAGACAAGTAAACTAAAAATCAATCATTTTCTCAGTTTAACCTGATTGCTCATAAAAAAAAATCTTTCAAATCTTGTTTTTCTGAAAATGACAGAAACAAACTGTGCAACTTTCTTACTCAGAAACTCTGTAGATAGAGTAGTGGAAGAGATGAGGAGCCTGCACCCTACACAACCATGGGGAGAGACTCTGTCATTTTGCCTGGACTAAGGATACAAGGAGAAAAAAAATGGCAAAGTTCAGGGGGATGAAATTAAAAGCCTCAGAAATTATTTGAGAGTAGGAAAAAATAAATATGAATATTTTGGTTTTGTGGGTAGCAACTGGGCTAGAGTCCCAGTCCTGAATTGTGCATACTAGCTCATGTACACGTTGCACGATGAGCTCTCAGTCAACACCTTCTCTACATTCTGTGTGACTGCTTCAGTTTTCAGACATAGTTACGATTCATCTTTTTGCTTTTTTCACACTTTGAAATTCATGAAATAATGAAATTATGCTTTACAGGATTTCACAACCTGGCACTAAGACCACATTTTAGAGACAATTCTGCAAAACATATTCTTAATGCTCGGAACATCTCGCTGAAAAAACCCTGTCCTGTCAGCTGTGCCTAGTTAAATGAAGGCAGCTGCTAGGAATCTGGAGTGGACTTCATGAAGTTTGGATGGTCTAGGGAGCAATGACCTGCAGTGGAATGGGGACTAAGTTAAGGTATTGTGCTATTGCAGATGTAAACTGGAGAAGTTGTTTAGTTATTTACAGAGCACAAACATGGTGTGGAGAAATTTGAAAGGGAGTGTTATACAAGAGTTGCTGATATGTGACAACATACATCTAAGATTGCAAATAGATGTGGCTCTTTTCAGTACACAATAGCTGACTATGAAGCTAAATGCAGAGCTAGTTTCAGTTATGGCTGTAAATGTGATATGCCAGTGGATACATGGACACCTTAGATGTTTTATTCAGAAGGTCTTTATGCATTGGAGGTACTTTATGCAAGAGTCCTGTATGCAGTTTTAAAAGTGTCACCAGAACACCACCATCCAATATGTGTAAGAAGGACTTCAATTTCTGAAACTTTGCACGAATTTTATAGGGAAAATTTCTTAGGTTTCACTAACAGCCCAGAGGCCAAGATGAACTTGCCAAAATCAAATTAATGAAGGCTATTTTGTCATTGTTAAATGCAGCCAAATTACAACAAAGCCTGAAAAGGTGATGAATTAAATAATCTACTTAAAGGAGAAAGACTTTAAACATCTTTCTTCCATGCTTTTCTTCCCTACATGAAAAGAACTCTTCAGGTATGCTGAGATCAACCTCCTTCTCCTCCAAAACTTTTTATTACTCTGTTACTTTGATGACTATGTAAATCATGATGTGCTTCGACTCTTGGGAGTGCAGATGTGGTTACAACAATTGCTTGTAATTTTGATGAACCATTAAATGTAATATAATGTTTTGTAATCTTTAAGTGGGAAATTAATGATACCCAAAAGCTGATGCAACAGCAGATGTTCAGACACAGTGATAATGGCCTTTGTGTGTACATATGCCTTGAGATACATTTAATATTAGTTGAGAGCCATTAAAAAGTGGTACTGTTGTTCAAAGATAACATCAGTTATTTAAATACCTAAAGAAGACAATGGTTATTTAAATTAAAATTTTACATATTTATACATTTATATTTAGATCCACAATTCATATACTTACATATACATTCAAACAAACATCTATAAATTTTATACTTACCTATCTACAAGTATATATAATATATCTCTCTCAGAGATTTTCCACCCTGAAATACTATAGGTACAAGTAGTGATGATTAGACTCAGCATCAATGCGGAGTCAGGTTTGAGCTTGTGAACATCATAAACTATTTAAAGTAAATAATCAAATGAGTAATTAGATGAAGAGGAAGAAGGATCCATGTTTCAGTTGTTGTGCTGTAATGTTGACCAACTACAAACTACCTGTTCTCAGGTGTTCCAGCAGTGTAATATGTGCATCCAAGATTATTGCTAAGTGATTAAAGACAGATCTTTGCAACTTCAGAACTATTCTTATTTAAATGGTATTTTGAGTTGGTTACATTGGATGATGCAAATTCAAGGAAAGGCCTTTGCTTCCCCCAGTAAATCCAACCTTGAGATGCACTGCAAATGACCATGAGGATGGATGACACAACTAATTAAGATTTTAGAATATAAAAAAGATTTTAGCACTTGAAGTTACATTTTAATTAAAAGAAACTAGTGATTTCAGGAAATTATAGAAGTCATTTGAATTCCTGTATGGTATGATGCAGACAATATGGATGTTGCTGACCACACACAGACTTGTACTGAAGAAGTGTCGATAAACATTTTACCCTTTTAATGTAGAGTTTTACTGAAAAACAGCACTTGTCTTTATTGCAAGATATCTTCTTCAGTGAGGAAACAGGTGAAGATATAATTCACTAAGAAAAAGGAAAGAAAAAGTATGCTCAACTATGCATGGGCTTAGTGATATTTTGAAATAGATTTTTATTTCATGTTAAGTATATCAATTTCTATGGCTGCTGTGAAGATAGTAAATTTTTCTTCCAGAATTCCTCCACTGAAAGTAGTACTTTTTCACTAACCCTCAGATAATCTGTACTTGCTGGTGGGTGTGAGAGTTGGGAAACTTCTTAAACAATATTTTTATATCCATAGATTAAGTGCGTTCTGGAGGGAAGCAGCATCAATCACCAAGATTAAATGTCAGGAAAAAATTAGTTCTCTAAAACACTTTCCTAGTCAACAAGTATCAATTGGCACCTTCATGTTATAAGTCAACTGCATATGAGAGAGACTCAACCTTTACTCTCCTAAAATGAACTGTGTCAAGGCCACAGCTGGAAGCCCAAGTCCTGATTTACATCATATTTCAATGCTCTCCTGTGGCTTTTGCATCATTTTGATCTAAGCCAAATTAAATAAAAGGAAAACATACTTTAGAAATATTTCTTTTGCACAAATTGATAAGAAGTAGCCTTTCACCAAGAACCCAAATACAAATTGGGTGAAAATGACTGACTCACGTAGTTTTAATTATCATCAACTCTTTTTATCAGGCTGTGGGGCTTTGGCACATTCTTGTGAAGTGAGTTTAACCAGTACAGGATATAAAGGGTTCTAGATTTACTGCCTCTGACTTTACTCACTAGCAACAACATTCTTGAAGACTGCTTTCTAACTCTGCTTAAAACTTTTTCAATTTTTTGAAATTTTCTTTAAGATTAGAATAAAATTAATTTTTGATACTTAGAGTGTGTTTGTGCTACTAATAAAATCCCAACGTGTGTTTCATGGGTAAACACTTAGGAAAAAACTACATAATGTTTGCCTGGAGTTCCCTCTCTCCCCTGCAAGAGATGCTCTTTTAATTTATATTTAAGTAATATTTTGGGTTGTTTCTCAATTACAAAACTCAAATGTACCATTTAAGTATAAGGGAAGTAATGTTATCATTTTGTAGAAAATTGTTGGTATAAGTTTACATCCTAGTGGTAGAAAAGGCATCAAACTTCTTATCTGTTTTCTTGGTAACATCGTTTATAAAGTAACTTTTTTATTATTCCATAAAGGAAAAAAAAGCATATTTTAATTATCTGTATTCATATGTCTATTTCAGTCAACACAATCATTTCTATGATGGCATATAATTCTCACCTTCAGCAAGTCCATCTTTGTAACCTTCTTTGACAACTTGGTAATAAACTCTAAATAACATACTTGCAGAAATATATGGTAGATTTCTATAAACAGGCATTTTGTAGCTAAAGTTTATTTTAGATATAATACATACAAAGTGAACCAGAATAGGGTAGTAAGAATGGCAAAGAATTACTATTGTACTTGATTAAAAGTATCCTTTTTGGACCCATTTTCGAAGCTTCCTTGAGAAGTTGTACCCAACTGTATATACTACATTGTCTGTTCCTACTAGTAGGCAATCAAAAATCATTCCTGACATTTAGTGGTTTTATTGCCCTTACAAAACTCTGTCTCCCCACAGAAATCTGGGTCCAAGAACTGGCATTACACCAATGCACATCCTTGTTGGTAGGTCAATCTAGACTAAAATTGCCAGGTATTCCTGAAGAGGAGAATGTCTCCCTTTCTTCTTAAACAGGCTAGAGTCTCTCCAGGTTTTCAGAACCCCATCCTACTGGCATTACATAGACAATTACTTCCAAAGCTAAGCTCAATTTTCCTGGGCATGTTTGGGAGGCGGGGGGTGGGGAGGTTGGTGGTGGTGGGTGGTGGTTACCAAAGGCCATCTATGATTGCAGTTAATTAAAGTCATGTTCCGAATCCAACCTGGCCTGGATTCAGAGAAGGACATGTTATTAGTGGATAAAATTGCACTCTTGGTGGGAACAAGTAAATATTGATCTTAGATTTCTTTGCTCATTCTTGACAATTCTTCTTTTTCCAGAGATGTCTGTCAGTGTTTGAGGAAAATGCGTCCAAAGTTTTAAAGCTTTCAGGAATGCACAAGCCTCTCTCTCTGTCTCTAGGTTTTCTGTATTTCTAAGACCCTAGAAGGTTCAATTAATTCTTCAAGACCCTTTCAATACTTATATTTAACCAGTAATGGAGAAATGACTGACACACTAGGCAAAAACTAGTATAGTAGCACTATATAGACAGTAGATTATTCTACCCTCTTATGATCACAAAATAGCTCAGTATTTTGAAGAGATCAGCTCCTAGATGAAGAACGACTGACTTAAACCATGCCTAAATAAGAACACTAGTTTTGAAAAAAGCTGTTAAATATTTTCTGGTCAGCAGGCAAAGGTACTGGGCAAGGACTGCTGATTAGGGACATATCATGACAGCGTGAAAATCTTAGATGCACAGTAGAACAATCAATTGGCAGCTTTTCACCTTCCAATATATTTGGAAAATATAATTCTTTGCAAATGCAATTAAACTAATTCAGCAATACTACACTGCAAGGAGTGCTTGTGTTCTATGTTACTGGATGCATATTTATTAAAAACAATGCATGCACAATTGTTCCAAACCATAATTGGAACTCCTCGAGCACGTATGACTTTTTAATAGACCTGTGAGACTAGATCCATCTCATCTAATTTTGATCCATAAATAATCTTAGTAATGGTCTGGGCTTTTCTGTTAAGAGTGAAGTGACTGAAATTAGCATGCAGGTAAGGATTCCAATTGCAGTTACCTTGAAGCCACACAAAGGTAATTATTTCTATTTTGAACGCTATTCTGTAATATTTCCAGACTAGGAATCTATCACAGGAGCAGGAATTAATTTCCTTCTACTTTAGTTTCTGAAAAGTAGAAAGGACCAATTGATGGGACTCAGTTATGAGTTAAGTGATTTAAATATAAAGGGCAGATTCATTTGCATAAATGTAACCGTCTTGTGAAGTACATGTGGAGGCATTTGGCCCTCAACTATTTATTTTAGATGGCAACCTAGAAGTTATCCAGCTACAGCATCATTAGGCAGTCCAAAGGGACAAAGGACCTACTGGAGACCGACATTTTTTGTAGTGACAGGGGGACAAAAATGGCATCCTGGTCACCTGAGATGTGACAAGAACGTAATAACCAGCTGAGTCCTACCACTTGTCAATCAGACATGGCCCCACTTTGCACTCAGTGCAGTAATCATCTTAAAACATAAAGACCTGGTAGCATTTTAGGGTCTATAGGATATTCCTCCTAACCTGCACCTGCACACCTTAAATGCTTTAAGATCTCTGAGACATCTTCATGAGACTGGCAGTATATGGGATCTACTTGAATTGGCAAGTGGAAGCCAAGTAGGACTTCTATCATGGAATGAGATGTCTCTGTTTCAGCAGTGGGATCTAGATCAGGAGTCGATTAGCTATAATATGAATTTAGAAACAAGCCTCTTGAGTAGCTGTTTGCATATGAACAGCTATCTTTAGAAATTCCGTCATCTCAGACAGACATTGACCCCAGTCTAATGAGAAGTCTGTGAAAAAAAAGACCTAAACTCTTCTCACTCAGTGGAAAAGATCAAAACCTCCAAAAAAAATAAGATTAATCCCGGGTCCTAGTTTTAGAGAGATAAGTTGTCTTGACGTACAGTTTTTTCTAAGGTTATATTTTTCTCTATTTTTTTGCATCCAGTTTAATAGGCAGTTTGCAGTATCTTAAAATAAAGAAGGTATTTATCCTTTGAATGTGCCATGTTGATGAATGCATTTTATCACGGCTGATAGAATACATATGTATCATATAGTACATACAGTACATACCATTGTACCTGCCTGTTGATTTTACAAACACTTCAGAAAAAATGCAAGGTAGCATCTTCTTTATTTCTTTGCTAGGAGCGTCTCTAGATAGACGAAGTCTCCAGAAGATTTTAAAGGCCTTAATTTAATCTCAACTCAACATTCCAATGACTTTGTTGGTTTTGGATCGTAATCCAAAATGGAGGAGTAAAGTTGGTAGCCTTCCAAAGGGCGTCAGAAAGAAGAAAAAGAAAAAAAAAAAGAAAAACAAAAACAAATGTGAAAAATGTGTGAAAATTATTTTTCAACCAGGCAAGCAATTTTTAAATATGTGGTAAAGGATGATGTTAAAAATGTGAATGCATAAGTACTTAGTTACATTAACATCTCAAGGCGATGCCTTAGCAAAAGTAGGAGGTAAAGTGATCTTTGAGATAATCTGGCTTTAGAAGGAGGCTTGCTGAAGATATAAGAAAAGCAAATAAAGTGGGTTTCAGTATGACCATGTGATTCAGTGCTTTGCAATCTTGCTTTTTTGAGGGAAGCCTTTGAAGCTGATATTTCTCCTTTTCAGGGACTGAACATTATCAAATACGAAATCAGCAAAGTGAAAGCTAACTCTACATATTTAGTCGATAGCCCAGCAAGGCTGGCAGTGCTGCATGATATGAAACAGAACAGGAAGATACATACTGTGAATGCAAGACTGGAAATGCAAAACACAACTCCCGGGTGCCAGAGCACTCTCAAAGAAGGATTTATTCAGAGTTCAAGGCATTTCTTTCAAGACTGAGTTGTAAAAGCAAGTTTCCTATTTTTAGGACACTGTCTGCATTGATTTTACCTGACTGTCCTGCCCGCTTAGACACAGAAATTGCACCACAAATACAGACTGATGCATTCCTTGCACAACAGAAAGCACTGTGTGCCTTCCCTGCAAGTCTGATGTATGTAGCACTGAGGGGATCTCAGACAGGACAAAAATTTCCTTTGTGAGAGTACAAATACCACTAGTTTTTATATCTGCAATAAGAGAAGAGCTGAACGGGTCCCACTTCAGTTGCTATTCATCAACTTTCCTCTAATTCCTTTCATTAGTTTCCTTTTTACTCTTCAATACAGAACTAGCAACCAGAGGCTGGTACCACCCTCAGGAGTATTTCAAGGGAGATAATCAATTTTGCTGCAAAGAACTGGACCCCGATGTGAGACATTAGTGACTTTTTGCTCATTGCTTCCATATGTAACACCTCATCAGAGAAGCTAGGGTGTTCAATTCAAACTATCTGCTCCATGGGGAAGGAAAGCATCGAGTTAGCATGGAGCAGGAGAGCACACAAGACCCTGTGAATATATTATGTTGTCTGCTAGCTTGTGACAATGGACTTTCACAGTGAACTGTACAAGGCGATTCATAAGTGCTGCTTCCAATTAAAAATAATGCTTCTGCAAGGGCAAATGAGTGAGGTAATGGCTATAATTCTAATTGAGCTGGAACAGCTGCCTCATTAGTATGTACTCCTGGAAGGAATTGCCTTTATGACCTGTGCTGATACAGCTTAACCTCTTCCCTCTGGACGAAAGAAAATCTTGTCCCCACAAGAAGTTCCACCGGTTCTTCAGAGAAACAAGTTTAACTCACAGTGGGAGCAAATGTTTTCCCTGTGAGACGCATGGTTGCACAATGAAATAGAGTGCAGTTATTTTAAAGGAAGATTTGATGGAGATAAAAGCCATTAAGTCAAAAATTTTTGGGGAATTCATCTTTCCCTTCAAATTTTCTAATTTGGGGTGAAAAATATTAAATATTTATTTTTCCTGTGTTTCAGAAAACAAGGAAGGTTGTTTCTTAAGAGAAAAGGATTGGAAATTAATAAGTTTTCTAACTATCTCCAAACTTTCCACATAGAGTTGTTTTTTAATAATAAGCATTTTTTTTTCAGAGACTGAATCTGCAACAATGCCAATGCTTCTTTCTTAGTGCTAGACAAAACTCAGTTGCTACACTTATATTCAAGTGTGACTTTCATGACAGAAACAGACAAATTCAGTTATGTTTTCATTCTCTTTTCTTCCTGGGTTTCCAGTTGAGAGGGACTCTCATGTCTAGGTGACAACCGAAAGTCAGCTCCACTGAAACAATTGAAGAGTTTGTCTTTGACTTGGTAGACGATCAGGTTCTTCAAGTGCATCTGAGAGCATTTCAACAGCGAGCTCACATCACAGCAAGTCACTGGTGGCATTAAGGAGGGGGAAAAGAAAATCACTCAGAACATGAGGAATGAACTGGTATTTTTAACAGATATTTAAATTGACAGATGTTTTCTTAAGCTACAAAGCTCCTGAAAGTTTAATTAGCAGATGAAACAAAAGCTAGTGATTTCTAAACATTTAGTAAACAGTACATATATCTCAAGCTGATGATTTGGGCTCAAACTGAAAAAGTGTCTTAAAACCCAAACTACTTTCTCCACCTCTCCTGTATTAGCAGTAGGTGGTTCCTTGTATACCCAAATGCCCATGGGATCATTGTGGTAAATGTACCAGATTTGCCTTGGCTTTTCTGTAATAATGACATTCAAATTAAGAAGGGAGTTGATCCTCTTGGTGAACTTTGAACCCTCTCTCTCTGTAAATTAGTTTTCTAACAGAAACTCCCATCTGCTTAGATGATTTTTTAATTTTATTTAATCTAGATTACCTGAGAACAGAGTTTTATGATAGTGTAAAATAAATTAAAATGGCCCCAACATTCAATTCTTAATTAAAAGTCTCAAGTAGCACTTTCTGTGTATTTACAAAACTCCCAGTTTCATTTAAAGTGATTTTTAGAGTTGATTTGGAAAAAAAAAAATGGACAGAAGTAGTGTTATCATTCACTTCTGAGGTTTGCAAGTCAACAATTATGGTCACAGCTTGAGTCCTCATCCCTGCAGTTTTGCCTGTAACTATCAGGGAAAAAAAAATCTCCACAGGGAAGTTGACCAAGCCACATCCACAAGTTTTCCTTCACCCAAACCAGAACACTCAGGTGCAATTCTCTCACTTTTCTTCATCAGCAGTTCCCTGCTATAGCAGATGTGTGTAACTCAGTGGAAGCCAAGTTATCTTACAACATTTTTGAAACAAACATTACAGAATCACAGAACAACCAGGTTGGAAGGGACCCATCGGGTCTTCTAGTCCAACCATTCCTATCTAACACTAAACCAAGTCCCTCAAGACCTCATCCACCCGTGCCTTAAACACCTCCAGGGAAGGTGAATCAACCACCTCCCTGGGCAGCCTATTCCAATGCCCAATGACCCTCTGCGTGAAAAACCTCCTCCTAATCTCCAGCCTAAATCTACCCTGGCGGAGCTTGAGGCCATTCCCTCTCGTCCTGACCCCTGTCACTTGGGAGAAGAGGTCAGCTCCCCCCTCTCTACAACCTCCTTTCAGGTCCTTGTAGAGAGTAATGAGGTCTCCTCTCAGCCTGCTCTTCTCCAGGCTAAACAACCCCAGCTCTCTCAGCCGCTCCTCATAGGGTCTGTTCTCCAGCCCCTTCACCAGCCTCGTTGCTCTTCTCTGGACTTGCTCCAGAGCCTCAACATCCTTCTTGTGGTGAGGGGCCCAGAACTGGACACAGTATTCAAGGAGCGGCCTCACCAGTGCTGAGTACAGAGGGAGAATCACCTCCCTGGACCTGCTGGTCACACCGTTTCTGATCCAAGCCAGGATGCCATTGACCTTCTTGGCAACCTGGGCACACTGCTGGCTCATCTTCAGTTGGCTGTCGACCAACACCCCCTGGTCCCTCTCCTCCTGGCAGTTTTCCAGCCAGGCTTCTCCCAGTCTGTAGTTCTGCATAGGGTTGTTGTGCCCCAAGTGCAGGATCCGGGATTTGGCCGTGTTAAACCTCATGCTGTTGGACACTGCCCAGTGGTCCAGCCTGTTTAGGTCCCTTTGCAGAGCCTCCCTACCCTCCAGCAGATCAACACTTGCACACAGCTTTGTGTCATCTGCAAACTTGCTAAGGGTACCCTCAATGCCCTCATCCAGGTCATTGATGAAGACATTGAACAGGACTGGACCTAGCACTGAGCCCTGGGGAACCCCACTTGTCACTGGCCTCCAACTGGACTTAACACCATTTACCACCACTCTCTGGGCCCGGCCATCCAGCCAGTTTCCTACCCAGGAGAGTGTGCGTCTGTCCAGGCCAGAGGCTGACAGTTTCCGTAGCAGAATGCTGTGAGAAACTGTGTCAAAGGCTTTACTGAAGTCCAGAAAGACCACATCCACAGTCTTTCCCTCATCCAGCAGCCGAGTGACTTTGTCATAGAAGGCGATCACGTTGGTTTGGCAGGACCTGCCTCTGGTAAACCCATGTTGACTGGGCCTGATCACCTGGTTCTCTTGCATGTGCTTCATGATAGCACTCAAGATCACCTGTGTCATGACTTTCCCAGGCACTGAGGTCAGACTGACTGGTCTGTAGTTCCCCGGATCCTCCCTGCTACCCTTCTTGTAAATGGGAACTACATCAGCCAGCCTCCAGTCCAGAGGTACCTCCCCAGTCTTCCAGGACTGCTGGAAGATGATGGAAAGGGGTTTGGCCAATACAACATTGAATCAGAATGAGCTGGCTTCACTAGCTTTGAATTTCTACTTTTGTGCTTCCATCCTCCATGGATTAACCTCTTCTGTGACATGCAAGATACTGGCTGATCTCACCTCACAGACACAGCTAAACAACCTCATATTTCACAAGAAAAACTGTTGCAAACAGTTACAAAGTGGCAGTTTACACTCTGTGAGATCTTAGACTGCCTTGAAGTAGCTTCTTTAAGCATCAATATAACTTACTGTTGATTCACTTTTACCATTTAACATTTAATCAGTTGAACACAAGCACTAAGTGAAGCAAAGAATGACTGCTCATACGTGATGGACAGACAACTGTAAAGAGCAAGATTAGATTAATGATCTCACACTTCTCAGCAGAGTGCTATCCATGCTTAGCATCTTTTAGTATACTGGTCAAAAGATTAAAAATTTTAGCTTAAACTTCATTGAAGTTTTTCAGCTCCTGGTTGCTACTATCAAGAAAATAATGTCCAGGCAGGAGGAATGAGCTTCAGTGAATCAATATCTGTGAAGGGATTTTAAACAAACTTAGCTTATTTCAAAAGGGATGGGCTGAGTATCAGTTACCTCAGTCCTATAGATAAGCAGGGACTTGTTAAGTCGAGATAGGATTACTTGCTCGTATCATTTATACCATTCCACTTTTATTCCACAGCCATAAAAGGTAGAGGTTTTTCCAGCATTTTAACTCTGACATTGATTCATTAAGGTTTCTCCATTCCATCCACGAATTATATTTCCCAGTAGAAAATGGAGAAACATCAATTACAAAAGTGAGATTTCTACACTGAGATATATAATCGCTAGCACTGAAGTACACATTATATTTTAAGATCATGCACAACATACTCTGCTGACATAATACATAAAATGAATTCTTGATCTCTTGTGTTATTATCATTTCATCCCTGAGAAATTTAAGCTATGGCTATACTAATAAATTAAATATGTCTGGATCATTCTTTGGCAGCAGAGCATGGAAAAACCTACAATCATATTATCAAACTCTGTTAACTTCCAAATCAGGATAGTGACATCAAGTGCCTGTTGGGACTGGGTCTGAGATACCTCTTAAGCCATGACTCTGACTGCAGCC
Source organism: Coccyzus lansbergi (assembly GCA_033558105.1). Lineage (NCBI taxonomy): Eukaryota > Metazoa > Chordata > Aves > Cuculiformes > Coccyzidae > Coccyzus > Coccyzus lansbergi. The sequence goes on along the minus strand of JAUMJK010000237.1, from coordinate 663,119 downwards.
ACACTGGGGTCCATTCTAGCAGTTTAGCATATAGACAATAGCTTCCAATATCCACAATTTCTTCCTGTCACTATTCAATTTAAGAGTAGAAACACAGCCTCAGGTTTCATACAAAGGCAAGAAGAAAAGATATCTGATTTTCTGGCAGGTTCTCCCTGTGTAGAATCTGTATTGGTAGCATGTAGTTATTGATACTGTGAAGTACCCACAGCCCTTGACCTCTATGTAGTCACTCTTTTAATCCAGTTTCATCCAAGAGGGAGTTCACAGAGAATTGTGCTGCCTAGGAAAGTAGTAGTAGTATCAGTGAGAAGTTTCTGGGGTTCTGTATAGGCCTAAACACAATTTTTGCTGTCGTAAGTTACATTAGTTACACATCCACATGCAGGAACAATAATGTTCCCACAGTGGTACCCACTTGAGTGCGCATGAGCACCTTTCTTCCAGTGCAGGTTTATTTCCAGAGCATGGAGACAGCCTACATCCCTCATAAAGCTGTCCAGGGACAGAGCTCATTGGAGCCCTGTGGAGCCACATGCACAAGTAGGACTTTTTCCCCATCTGGGTTCTCTGATTTGCTATAATTTTCAGTCATTTGCCACCTTTCCTGAATAAAGCTTCATCAAAGTGACTCCTCATGGTAAAATTGGCTGTGGGGATGAAGAAAGTAGAAGACAGCACTCTTCCTTCTCAATATCTTAAGGGTAGTGTTACTAATGGTAAGAGAAAGGAAATGCCTTTTCTTCCAATCCTAGCTCTGCTAACATTCTACATCCTGTATTTGTTGTTGTCTTGAACTTTTGGCTGTCTCTGAATATTTTTCACAGAGGCCAGAAGAGCTCAGCCTGTTGAATTACTTTCCCAGGTACAAGCAATTCCTTCCTTCCTTCGAAAAGGAGAGGGCAAATGCTGACAATGACTAACTTCTGATGTGGGAGGATTTCATCCCTTTGTCTGATGCCTGTGAATAACTCTTCTAACATCAATGGAGAGATACTGGTCATAGCAATGCCCAGGATATTGACATTTCTATTTTTTACAGGGTGATCTTACTTTAAAGGTAGCTGAGAGGTCCAGTAAATTCCTGAACTCTAGGAAACATAGAGAGAGAAATTCAAACCAAATGGAAACAATTTTCTGATGGTGCTTTCAACTCATACAATATCAGAAGTCAGCCAATCAGCAGGACTTTTGAAATAAACATCTTCAACACAGGCATTTCTGTTTCCTATATCATAACTTTCAGTAATAGTATGTTGAAAACCAATACATTAGGGAGAATAAATGAATAATAACATTGGCCAACTACTTGTAGCAGAAATCCTTGCTAGAAGTATGTAAATAGAGGTGCTCTAGGGATTTTAACCACAGGCAAAATATGATCTGGGTCTTTCATTTTCACTAGAATGCATCATTGCCTTCCATAGTTTAATTTAAAAAGGAGGTTTCTATGCTTCCAGCATCACCATTTTATTCTGCAGCATCTCAGAGTTTATCTTCAGTGCAAGAAGAGGTACTTACTAATCAAGATCATTACATTTAAGTTAATAAGTGACAAAACAGTCTTAATTTCGCATTGATTTATCTAATTGCAGTAAACCTCATCTATGGGCATTTAAGCTAAAGTAATACCACAAATCATTTGTCCTCACTAAGATTTTGCAAGTAGACAACTCAGGGCATTCTACTTGCAGTAAAGATTCAAGTTATATTTTTTAAGACAGGAAGTGGTTGAACGATAGATTTGATCTGAATGTAAGTAAAACACAGCAGTTCAGTTCTCCAAGTGCATAAAGAATTGAGTCAACTATTGTAATGTTTTTGTAGAAGTTTCAATGACCTTCCCCTACCTTGGTCTCCAAATAAACCCTCCCTCCTTCTCCCCCAGTCCCGGAGAATATTTGGCAAAGATGTGTGTGTATATATATATGTATGTATCAAACTTTGTCTAACTCAGGCATTTGGCTGATTTTAAGATTAGTAATACTTTTCTCTGCAAAAGTGTACATTAAAAAAGACCCTTTATTTATGACAGGAGTTGGAACCAAGAGTCATAGTTACTCTTATGATACTGAGAATGTGTAACTGATGAAGAGATAGTGAAGCTCTGTGCAAACACCTATACATATGCAAGCAAAGTTTTCCCCTATATTCTTGTGTATATATAAATTTCTCTTTCTGTCCTCTTACAATCATTTTCAGCAAGACAAGGAAATAATTAATAGGCAATTGCATTATCTAGGAAAGACATTCTACTGTTGGAAACATTTATGGAAATGAGGGACAATTAATTTATCATCAGTTTTATGCCAGCAATAAAAAATATTTATTTGCCTGGAAGGATTGGCATGAACTTTGCAATCTGATTATTAATAAGAATTTTTAATTAAAAAAAGAGAGTAAAACATTCTGATTAGTTTTTACCACTGCAAACTTACAACAGTTCTGCTCTTATGAATATATATATTCTAGATTTATGACAGAAGAAGAGATACCAGACTGTGGCCCAAAAGAGAGGATTTCAGGAAGGAAAGGTCACTGCCTGCTTTAATGTTGTGTCTAGTGTGATGAATTATTGGCACCACCAACAACCACTTAACCTTCTATCTTTCATTTTACTGCACAAACATTAATGGATTTCTCTTAGCCCCTGGGTGAGGAAAGTCAACCTTATCCCAGTTTTGAAGATGAGGATTTGTGCAGATAAAGAAAAATTCAAGGGTTTTTACGCTTCTGAACCTTACTCTAGCTGCTAAATTAGAATAAATTTTCCTCCCATGCCTCAGACCCATGTTATATGGTTATGATCTACAACCTCACATTTTGCAGGAGGTCACAAAGGACTAGAGCACGGAGTCTATGGAGTTTGAGATTCCAGTGTCTTGTGGAGGAGATGATAATTCATATGGAAGATAAGGATACCAAGAGGCTTTAACCCTTCTGAAACTTTCTCTTTGCCTCCATCCCAACTGAGTGCACCACATTTGTTTGTGGTACCTGCTGTCACAACCCTCCTGGCAGCGCTCACCTTATGTCCTTCTTCCAGATCAGTAGCACTCTTTTGTATGCCAGAGGCCAGCAAAAGGTCTGAGCTGTAGAAGTCCAGGGAAGGATGGATGGCCTTGTGCACAGTGACAGAAGTATGTGTTCTGTTTTGTTCTGCTTATCCAGATTTTGGGCAAGTTGCCTAATTAGTCCTTTGCTTTGATCACCTGTGTAAAATGAAGTGGTAAATCTATTTTTACTGCCCTTGGACTTGTACACTTAATTAGGAATTTCTCTGACAACAGGGCTGTATTAAACTCTTTGTTCAATAAAACCTTAACAATTATAGTAGAGCTCTGGGACAGCTTTTGATCCCAGTTTTCTATTCAGCTCATAATAAATGTATATATATGTAAGAGATTAAAATCCTGGTTTGCAATCTGAAAGTACTCCTTTGACCTTAGTCACTGGGGTGCTTTATACTTTGCCTTTGTTTGGGGACCATTTCATATGCAATGGAGTGTTCACCTCACATTTTCTTAGGTGTAGAGGCTGAAAAATAAAGGAATGGAAAATTAGCCTAGAAGAAAAGATTTTGTGTGTTCCAATACAATGCTTTAAATTCCAAAGACTTACAGTTATGAAATATATGTCTATAAAAGACTGAATATGTGACAGTGATGTTTTCTTGTATCTTGATCATTCCTATTTGAGGGTTACCACTGTGTCATGGAGAACTGTGCTTTTTTTAACAACACCCATAAATCCTTCCTGAAGGCTGTGGCTAGATGATCACTATATCGATATCATCAACAAAGACAGAGCATCCAGGTTATATGAAGGAAAATGAAGCTTTGGTGGCTTCAACCAGCTCTAGCACTAGAAATCCTGAAGTCAGTAAAGACTGACTTTAAACTCTTATGGATCAAAACTGACTCTTGTCCTTGGTGAAGAATTTGGGGATTTCTGCCTTCCTTCTTACCCTCTTGCCCACACAAAAGCATGAAGGTGACAAATCGTATTTTGATTACTGACTTGCTCTTCTGCAGGTGAGTGAGTCTACCCTCAAAACAGAACCTTGAGTCCTATTCCTGATACTGGAGTTTTGACATTGAGTTCAAAAATATGACATACATTGTCTTCCTTTATGTAAGTTATCTCAGAGGAAGATGATCCTGGGCTTTTATATTCAGGAAAACTTCCTTTACAGGAAGATGTGAAAGTCAAGTACCAGTATAGGTAACCAATCCAGATAAATCCATGAACAGTCAACATTGTTTACAGTGATAGGAACTTACTCAGTTTTCCCTGTAATCCAGGGTGGTCTAGACTTGGTTCCACTTCTTGCAGATATCCCTTTGATGTTTGCAACTGTGCTTCCCACCTTCAAGATATGCAGCCAGCACAGACATGATTATGCCTCAGTGTCAGTGAATTTGAACACAGTTGCCTAACTCAGGCAGAAAGTCCCTTAAGAGGTTAAAACAGTTGAGCCTGAGAATTAAAGACCGGTCAGACTAGTTTGAACTTCTAGAAAAAAATATTGGAACAGATAATCATGCTACTGGCAAGCACTTGGAATTTAAAACAAAACCGTGACTGCACAGAAAAGGTTGCATTTAGAGTGGTATTTTAAATAAGCTGCAGTCACAGACAGGTCAACATTAGCATTGAATATGTCTAGAGATTTCTTTTCAATCCAAAAATAAATCCAAGCCAAATCCCCAAATTCTCAGAGGATTACCTTCATTTTAGCTTTTTCCAAGTGCAGAACTCCTAGCACATTGAATTCATTCTTGAAAGAGTTCTATGAAACATACAAAGTTCAGAGGAAAACAGGTATTTCAAACGGTGAAGCAGAAATTAAGTGGAAGTTGCCAAACTTTTTTCAAGAGAGCAGAGGTTTGTATAAAAAAATCACAACAATAGACCTGTGCCTCTTGACCCTTTCATAGCACTGATGTTTCCAGTGGCTACACAGTTTTAATATGAATGTGAAGAATTACTGGTAGTGCACAGTTTAAGCTTCAGTACCTGAGTGTACACTTTAATGTAAGCGAGGAGCACACATCTGCTCCTGCTATCTCATCAAGATTGAAACAGGTTTGTTTGAAGATTTCAGAATATGCACGGAAGTACACTAGTAAAAATAACAGTCTATCCTCACTTAAATTGTGTGTATAGCACTTTGTATAGGAGGAAAAATACTGTATTTTTTCCGGTAAGAAAATTTTAGGTGTAAAGTTGTTTATATAGCTTGGTAGAAGATCTATCTGGCAGGTAATGTTGTGGTGAGGGTCCAACGTGTTCTAAATCCTGCTGTCTGCTACATCAGCAAAATGTGAAGATGTGTATCAAACCACAGCTTTGTAATTTATGTAATGACAAAGAAAGCCACAGAAAGCCAATGATTCAATGCACTATAATTGTCAATCAGAATGAAAGGTACTGAAAGCCTTGGACATGAAAAGAAGGTCTCCAGACTTTCCAGAAGACAAAAGCAGCTCACTGAATGCTCAGATACAATAGTAAATAAACAAGACTAGGTCTTTAAGTTTAAGAACTAGGTCATGCTTATTTGTACTAATTGCTATCATGTTCTCTACCTTATATTTGTTACGGGTCAATGTGAAAAGCAGGACATGCCAAGAACCATACCCAAGAACCAGCAGGCAGAATAGTTACAGACGCAGCTTTTTTTTTTTTTTTTTTTTTTTTTTTTTTTATAGAAAAGTTCATCCACAGAAGAAGGTTCTAGCTTGTTTTATTTAGTAGTATAAATATCTCAACACTCAAGATATTGAGTAAAGACTGGGAATATCTTGAAAACCATTTTCAGCACCACAACACATTTATACCTAGTGGGGAAATTGTGCTTTCTGCCATGTTATTTTATCTCTCTCACATTTCCTAATGAAGATGCTTTCAGGACAGCTTGAATCAGTAATTTAAATTACTTCATTCATCTGCAACAGCTAAGGATTCATAATGAAAATTAATTACATGAGTTCAGTTCTTTTGTTATTTTGTTTCACCCAAGCCAAACTCTGCAGATCACAGGAAAAGACACTGTGACCCTTTTTACCAGTTCTTCCTTCATTTCACAGTTCATTAGTTTTCAAAAATATCAGAAAGAACAAAATTGTTGAGGAGTGCTCGGTGATTTCCAAAGTATCCATGCTGAAAATGCATAGATGATGATTACCTTCAGCAACTCCTACTGTAGAAACAGACACAGATAGTATTTAAAATGCCTTGATGGAAAAAACTGTTTCAATAGAAGCCTGAAACTTACTGATAATTATTCAGATTTACTTGTCAGTGGAAAATGTCTAGCTTTTTTCAGTCTGTCACCACACTGTTTATTACTCTGAAAATACTAACATTATTAACTGAGAACACGCCTATTCTGTAAGTGAAAATAAAGTCTGTCTTGCAGTGTGACTGAACGTAAATAATATAGAAAGGCTAAGCACAATAAGATGTAGGAAAGATGGAGCTAGACTCTTTCTTAGAGGTGCTTGGGTCAAAATGAGTCAGTGTTTGCAGATTACACCAATTCTGAATTGATATAAGGAAAAAAAAAGTCAAAATGAGCACAGTCATACATTGCAATGAGTTTAGTGGGAACTTGCCTTATTTTGTGGTGGAAACCTAATTATTTTTCAGGTGAATCACATTCTAAATTTTAATGGCTGCAGTGGTTAGAGTGCTGCTGAGTATACTGGGAGGTTTGATGTGGACAAATACATTCTAAACACACAATGTTGAGATGAATCTTGCCCAAAGCGCTTTATAAAGGAGTTTAACATAATTGTGACTAATTTCTATCCTTCAAGTAGGGAAGATGGTGGTGTGGCTCTGTCAGACCACATGCAAACCATGTGAGGTTAAAACTCAAGATTTTCAACATTCACCCTAGTGTGCCTTCCCATAAATTGTAGAGCTGAATAATCACAGGGTTACAACAAGAATGGGGACCAGCCTTTTATTAAATGTCATCCACTGGTCATTGATGCTAATTAAAGACCTGGAAGACTGTGTAGGACTTAACTATGGTTTAGAATAAAACTGTGTTCATACATGGCAGACTAATAACATCAGCAGGCAGGTACAGTTGTGGGTATATTACTTGCTAAAATAATGTAGAGACACAATCATGTTTTTGTTTAAAAAATAGGTATATAACAAAACAAATTTCCTTTTAGTATTAAAATCATATTTCAGTATTAAAATTGTAGAAATAAAGAAAAAACCATTAAAATTCAAAGTTAAAGTGCAAGAAAAGCCATTCTTCAGATCTTTCATATTCAGTATCTCTATTCAATCTGTTGAAAAGTACAGTTTTTAATCATTTATCCTAAGGAGGCTATTTTATTGGCTAATGTAGCATTTGATGTGATGTATGTTGCCCCTAACGTACTGGAAGACTGAGATGACATGAGATGAGATGGCAGAAGTACAGGGTGTACAGAATGTGCAGTAAATTTTCTTTCTTGTCAGCAAAATCTCACCATTTCACTCAGTGAATTACTTAAAGAGAGACTGTATGGAAAGTTAGTTAAGGATTGCATAATTAGTATCTGAATAATGTTGCTCTGCACAAACAGAAAACGGACATGACTCTTTCCTTGGTAAGCAGAGGAGGGAGACCAGCTCTTCTTAGTACAAGTGACGGTTTCCCAGCATTACCTTGTAAAGAAATAGCTGGAGTTAAAGATGGGTTTATTAAACTGGCATTTATACAGTTCCACTTTAAATGTAGAAGAGATACATAAATTGCTTTCATGGTGTTTTCAAACCAGCTTGTGGTTCTGTTGACTGACTGAGTTCTTAGTGGATGATTTGGCACACTGTAAATCACTGTGTACTTGCATTGCCAGCTTTGGCAAGACATTTTGCTTCCTTAAGGAATTTCCTATTCTGCAAATCATAGTTTAATTCCAACCAAACACTATCCGTCAAGACCGAAGTCTGCCTTACACAGCACGAATTGCATTATTACATTCATTTCCAGTGATAAGTCTCCTGGATTTCTTGTTGGTTTTTACCATTTACTCAGTTTAGGAAAGCAAAGCAATTCTTCAGAATGAGTTTTCAATTTATACGCTCGAATAGTTTAAATTCCATTCCAGCAATACATAGCACATTGGTACCATGCTCTCTATCTTACTCAAGCTGCTTGGTTGTTAAGACAGTAATCACATGAGTATTGTCAACAGTACATGACAGGTTGAGCATAATCTTAGTATTAAAATGACTCTCTGCACGATTTGAATTTTGTATCAGAAATAATGTGTCCAGCGGGACTTGAGAACTGATTGTCCTGCTTTACTTGACACTGGTGAGGTCACACTTTGAATACTACATTCAGTCTGGGGCCCCTCACTACAAGAAAGACATTGAGCTGCTGAACCATGCCCAGAGAAGGGCAAGAAAGATGGTGAAGGGGTTGGAGAACAAGTCTTATGAGAAGCAGCTGACAGAACTGGGGTTGTTTAGCCTGGGGAAAAGGAGGCTCAAGAAAGATTACATCATTGTTTAGAACTGTTAAGTCTAAACTGCTAAAGGACCTAACTAGGTTGCCTCTTTTCCCAAGTAACAAGTGATAGGATGAAAGGAAATGACCACAAGTTGCACCAGAGGAGGATTAGATTGGATATTGGTAAAAATTTCTTCAGTGAAAAAGTGGTAAAGCACTGGAACAGGCTACCTGGAGCAGTGGTGGAGTCGCTATGCCTGAAGGTATTTAAAAGAAGTATAGACTTGGCACTTGGCATATGGTTTAGTAGTAGACTTAGCAGTGTTAAGCTTATGGCTGAACTCAAAGATCTTAAAGGTCTTTTCCAAGCTAAATGATTCTATAATTCTCTGCATTTAGTAAAGGTTAGTATCAGGACAAATCCAAGACAATCCAAATCAGTGTATTCTAGAAGAAAAAAAAAATTAGTCTTCTCAGCCTGAGCTGCGTTGAACCAGCACACTGCTTATAAGAAATACCATACCAACTGTAAAGTGGTTGCTACCATCACCTGAGGTGTCATTAGAGTCCAACTCAGGATGTGGAAAAAAAGGTGAATTTATGTGCAGTCTCAATATATGTTGGTGGTGATGACTTCTCGTATAAAGGTGAATGACAGGCTTTGAGCACTATAGCATGCAGCAGTCACTTTACAAATGGAGTAGTAAAGTGAAAACATCCCAAATACAGTTGTCTCCTGCAAAGCAGAGACTGAAGAGGTCTGTAACACGCACACACTCATGACCTGGAGTCATGGGTTACTTAAGTATCATGTTTCAGAGAACTGAAAATTAGATTCTTTGACACTTACAGACACTTAAAATTTATCAATAGACAAAGTATTGATCCTTCTACTGAGGAAAAATTCAATACAAGTTTCTCTGCTACTTAAATTCATATTGATGTGTCAATTCCACATTTCAGGGATAGCTCGTTGAGACAAATTAAAAATGGGCATTGTTTCATGTGCAAAATGCAGTGTTTTGAGATGGACTTTATATAAACTAGAATGAAAATAAGGGTGAATTAAAAAATCAGATTTCCAATGTAGTGAAAAAAAAACCATGCCAAAATTTTCCTTCTTATCCAATAATCTAGTTAATCACAATCTGCCTGTTTGATTTCAAATTAAGAATGTGAATTTCTTCACTACAGGTCAGAGACTCTACAATTTTGATTCAAAACAAAATATCAACCAAAGATACCGGCATTGTTACAGAGATTGTTACAGTCATTTCTTCTAGATGTATTTCAGAACACAGAAATGGCAAAATCATTGAATCTTAAGGCTGTAAAAGCAAGAAGGAGCAAGAATGGTCTTCTTTCTTCTGGGAGACCTTTGTTTCTGTTGTTAGGTTTGGGTGCGATGCCACCATCGAACAGTGTTGGCAGGACACAGTTCTGGATTACTTATGATGCACCCAGATTTTAGATTACTCTGTTCAAAGCCTGTTACTCAGACAATAGTGGAAGTAAATGATTAGTCCCTTTTCATAGTAACTTTTGGATAGTGTCTCTGTGTTACCTACAAGTTGGTTTTATTTTTTTCTTTTTAAAAAAAAATCTGTCTTTAGAGAAAAATACAGGGCCTTTGGTAGTCAGATCAGAATTTAAGCAGCTTTCAGGTATACCAGGCAATATTTTTCAGCTTTTAAATTGTTATTAAGTAGTGATGTGTCATGAGATAGTCTTGAAGAAATAGACCTGGGCATCATGATACTACTGTTTTGCCACAGGATTCACATATAAACTTAACTAAATGTTATTCTTTCTGTCTCTCTGAAAATCTTAAAAAGGCCCGAGGATACTTAATCAGGAGGTACTTGTATGGCTCAAGACAGTTACCGAAATTTTTAATGTGTAAGTTTTATACTGGCAAATCTGATTTGAAAAACGGACTGTATCCTCTGATGTGTTGAATTTTCCTGGGCAAGTTGCCCTTTCTTCTGCCAGCTGCCTGACAGGGAACTGTAGCATCTTCTCACCAGTCATTTCAGCCGTGAGGTGCCCCACTCCACAGAGCACCCTGTAGACTAAGTATAATAAGTTAGGAATGGAGAGGAGCAATAACTTCCAGTTGTCCATAAACTGTTCTGTTACAGAAGCTCGATGCTGCAGACAATTGCCTAATTTTTTCTTCCTATTCTTAGGCAAGATAACGTCCCTCACTCAATGCGCTAATGCAAATGGAACACACAAACAAGCAAAAATCAAATGCTAGACCAGACCTGTAGGGGAGTATGTATATTGGTCTAATAAATACTACTCCTTCTCCTGTTGAAAATTTCTCATTCTTATTCATAAACCTTCCCAATTATAGACTCATAACTCTTTTTTCCATGCTTGTGTAGAGTGGAAACAAAACTGAATAAGAATGTACAGTAGTGCACGCCACATGGATAAAGTTCATGAACAGCACCTGTCATTAACATGGATTTTTGGGGGAGACAAAAAATCTTCCTTCTCTTCTAAAAATACATGGTTTTCTAATGCAAACAAAATATACACCCTAATCAAAGAATCTTGCAAACTGACATTTTCAGCAACACAGAAATGTGATCAGGTAACTGAAAAAGTTCAAAAATCTGCGAGAGTTGTAATGTTTTACATGCTCCATCTATTACTACTTGGCAGCCAAAATTTCAAACTGACATGGAATGTCTTTTTGATGTAGCCACAAACTTCATTTTCGAGAAACTGCTAAGAAAACAGCTCATGACCTTGCTATCACAATGCTAATTAGTAGCTATTGCTCAGGCATAGTTTTAGTGGAAAATAAATTATATCAAGTATACACTGAATTTCTTCAAGGGATACATATTCCAGGAACCTGTTTTTACTACCATTAAACTTACCTACTCTGTTTGTAGATCTTCATCTTTCTCTTTTAATGAAGACTATAAAACAGAAGTATAATATTTGAGCCAGTGGCAGGAAGAAAATTGCTCTTTACCATCTTTAATAGCTTCCAAGCAAAACCACACAGTGATAAGCAGCCATCTGGACACCCCAGGCCTTAAGAGACAGCTGTGGTAATGGCATTCCAATAGCAGTGCATTGCATGAAATACTCTCAAATCCCATGATAACTGCTGCATAAGCATGAGCTTTTAAAGCTCTAGCTTAGCAGTGCATTTAAAAGCACTCTTATTCTTGAATACTAAATTTAATAAACCTGCCTATACGCTTACAAGTGCACAAATAATTGCAATGCTAATTCACCTACACAATTTACGGATATATTCTGTCCTATCGTACAGGTAGCTGACGAGAATTTTAATTGTTTCTGGACTCAGATCTGATCCATGATCATATGTAAGCATTAAAGTTCTAGAAATATTCTGGAACGTTTGCAGTGAAAATGTTAGAATAAAATAGAACTGAACTGAGCACAACAGAATACAACATTTCAGCTGGAGTAAGCCAACGATGATTATCTACTCCAATACTCAGACCAATTCAGGGCTGACTATAAGTTAAAGTACATTATTAAGGGCATTGACCAAATGCCTCTTAAACACTGACAGTCCTGTTCATCTCCTTTGAGAGAACAGAGACATGTAACTGTTAGTAGCAGGAAATTTACACTGTTATTTTATTCCATACTGAAAAATTCAGCTTCAAAAAGACTCCTAACAACATATTCCTGCTTTACAAATCTGCTTCTTTTATTATTGCTGGTTTAAATTTAAAAGGTATATTCTTTTCTGCTCTTGATCAAGCACAGCCACTACCGATGAAATTGAAGCTGAGTTTGAACCCTGTTTGTACACCATTATCAAAATGTTTATAAAGCCTAGAAAGCTCATGTTTGAACTCTCCCCAGGCCAGAAGACAAAGCTGTTTTTCAGCCATGAAGAAGTCGTTTATGGTTATCAAATTGAGAGAGAGAGAAATAATTTGAATGAGTTCACACGATAGTTTGCTCATGAACAGTGTGGGGCCCCACCTCAAGAAACCTTGGTTTTATTTCCCACAATTACATGGGAATACTTGAAGGGTATGTTAGAAAGTATAAATTAATTAATCATACCAAAGGACATTTCAGTAATGCAGTGTTGTGTTCATGTAGTTAAACAGATTTTAAAGACTTCTATGGGTCCATGGGTTTTAGTGGATATACCAACAGGTCTATGTTCTCTGTTCCTGTGTGTAAAAGCATCTCTGCCCTCCCCCAGACTGATGTAGTGAGGATATGTTCAACAGAGCTTGAAGGATGCTCATGTATTACATCCTGGGAGCTATGCACCTATCAAAGACAAATATATCAACTTATTTCTGCTACACTAAGAAACATGCCACCAAACTTCAGATGGTTAAAATCAGACTTGTTATTCCCATCACACTAAATTCAGCAGCAGAAGCTTATATTACTGACACCTGAATTAACAATTTAGACTCCCATTGCTGCTGATGGGAGTTAGTCAATATAGCAAGTGGAGCTCAGACTGCTAATTATGAGACTGGATGTACACAAGGATAAACTGCATGTCAACAACTCTGTTTACCTGGTCTTTGTTGCTAAAAAGACGACCAATACGGCATGCTTGAATGCTGCCATCAAACCATAAGAAGCCAGACTGCCTCCAGCCCCAGAAGTTAGCTGCTACCAGTACTTCTCTAGGACACAAGCACCTCTATGGGACAGTGAAGCTCAGCTGCTTTAAGTGTGCATGTACATGTACCTTCATATCATCCTCTTCTTCTGCTGACTACACAGTTAACTTTTTGGATGCGTAGTCAGAATCCTGCCCAAAGATTGCTTGTGTGACAAATAGGTAAAGAAAATCCTGCTTGCTTGTCAGGTCTTTATCAAAGTAATTGGGGGGATTTATTTCTGGACACATCTATGTAGCATTAATTTTCATGTATATGTCTTCATTTCTGAGGTGCTAATAAGTTGCTGGCATTGTACCTTGGCACACATCTTCGCTCTTCTGAAAATATCTCACTTTGTTTTTTCAAGGCCCTTTGCCTGTAATGATATGCTATGCTGCTGGTTTGAAAGGATCTGCTTAATAAATAAAGCCTCATTCATACCTAGTAGACTGAAGAAGAAGCTTTCCTTCTCATAGCACTGAGCATAACTTCCCTAGTTTTACCTGATTGATAAAGAAACCCATCAATTTCAGCTGGAAAAGACAAACACGTATCTCCTGCTGGAGATAACAACATTGCAAACCACTACAGTGTTTCAGAATTCCCCTGTTGGTTTTACTATCCTTTGCAAGCCTTAATATATCTGCAATGACTACCATGATTTTTTTAGGGATTTTTTTTTCATTAGGCATCTCACAAACATTTTGTGTTAAGTAGAGAGAAAATGTTCAGAGGAGCAGTTGGCTATTTCTTACTATCTGCATGGTATACATGAAAATACAAATAAGCAGACTCCCTCACACTGTGTCAGGAACCAGGTTTTATTTGATGGTAATTGCTCCCTGATTGCCATGCATACAACCTCAGCAGCAATCTCAGGTTTGCAAAACTATCATCTTCTACTGCAGTTAACAGAAATGAAATAAGGATGTGAAACTACCTCTGTCACTCCAGCCTCCAGAACTTTTCCTGTCACTCTAACCAACAATATTCCAACCTTACCTTGATTGTAGCTGAGAGATATTTTATTATTCCTAGGAAAAGCTAGAGGTTTTAATTGGTTACTATTTAGCCTATTACACCCTGCCATTCATCTCTGTCACTACTTCATTCAGAAACTGAACATAGCTTTAGAAGAGTCCTAAAAGGACAAAGATGGAGTGTAAATTATTTAACATTGATTTGTGAGGCAGCAAATATGCATGTTTCAACAATCTTATCACAAGCTATATTTCTAGTTGTTCAAAGTTTTCCTAAGCTCGATTCCATGTGTTTATTTTTCCTTCAAAATTAATTTAATATATTGCTAAGTACCTGTCTTGGGCTACTCATATCTTTTCTATCCGTTAAGATGCCACCAGAAGAGTAACTGCAAACCCAAAACAGTTTTTTATATCTCCCTTCTCACACTACTTTTGCTCTGAGTTAGCAGACAGTATTTCAAAATAAATCAAAGGCTTCCCACTTCCTTGTGACTAGACGCATCACAGTATATTACACCTATCTTCAAACTCTACTACAAACTTAGAAAAATGAACTTTAAAATAAAACAAATTCTAATCTTGGCAAGTCAACAAAAGAGGATATCTGAGTATTTCAATATCACATTTTACATCATGTTGTGGTTCTCAAACTAAATTTACTGGACATCTTATTTATAACAACAGGTTTTTATGTATGGCAAAATATTCCCATATCACATTAAAATATTGGGACACCAATTATTAGTTTGACCTTGTAAATCATATTCACTGCAGAACCGAAACAACATTTTCTCAAGTCCTGCCATTTTTTGTCACTCTTCTTTTTTCCTCACAATTCCTGCACTGTCTCAATTGAGTGAAGATTTAAGAGAATCTTAAGGAGCGAGAAAAGAACTGTGGACCTTGTATCCAAAGTATGTGATGAAGAGATGTTCTCCAAATACACACCCTCCCTCTTTCTATTCCCTATGAAATAAGGACTTGTTTCCCCACCAACACCCCCGCCCTCCAAGGCAGGAGCTACTAATATCTCATAGACAGAAGTCACCTGTATGAATCAACGTGAAAAAAATAAATGAAAATACAGTTTGTTATTGCATTGTAATTTGTCCACAGATTTTTGCCCAGCTCCGATATGGAGCCACCACTGGAATGAATCCTGGTTTGCATCCTTGCTATAACAGCTGCAACCTGCACAAGTCTGATAACAGCTCGCAGCTAATGATGAAATATTTTTCCATCCTGCAAGCCATTCTTTTCAAGAAGGAATTTAAGAACAGTCATTAGCACCAGTAACACTGCCTTCTCTCCACCCTGTAGCTTGGTGCACACCAGAGCTGCTAGAGTAGAGTTCCCACGTTTCTGCACAGAAAATAAGACTGGCTGAAATCAACAGCATTTCACTGGGATGCAATCAAAATAAAGCAGTAGTCAGCGATGTTGATTGTTTATCTCTTAAACCAAGGTTCACCCTATTTTATTCATTCCCTCTGCTCTTAAACAAAAAGGTTTTAAGCTCGCAAGAACACTGGTCATCTCTTCTGGAACACTTTTTGTCCAAATATCAAGCCGTCAGACTGAGCCTCTATGGGATTTCCTCCCACTCTACTTCTCCAGAGACTAAGACTTCCTTTGAAGACGAAATTAAACAAGCTAACCTGTAATTTTATATGTAGCTTGTCACCAGCAGTCTAAGTAATGAAGACACCTGCTGGCTGCTCACTACCCAGGCATCAGAAATATCTCTCCTGGCATCGATTTTAATTAGCTAGTTGCAATGCATTTTGCCTTCTCATCCTCCTTTCATCAGGAAACCTTCAACCATACTCCTCTCAGAATCTCACTCTAAAGATCTTCAGCTGTGGTGAGTTGCTGTTGACTCAAAACTAGACCCCTTGTGTTCAGAAGCTCCACTACTGAAGACAGAGCAATAAAGCAATTGCCCTCTCTTTTGTCCTACTTATTTCCATGGAGTATGAATGGCTCACATACGTTGTGAATCATCTAAATTCTGTAGAATCTACATTAAAAATATCTGACCTCATTAAAAAGGAAAGATTTCATCCCCTGACACTGAACAGTCAAAATGCATTAGTGGATGAGCAGAAGTGTGAACTGCAGCTATCCATCATAAAAAAAAATTTCACCACACATCATATATTTATAGCAACCATTTTCCTAACAGTAGATAAGATATGGTGCATTTGATCACAGGTAGGCTAATCCTTTTCTTTCTGGAAGAAAAGGACCTTAGTGGGAAAAGACATTGTCCCTGCCCATGGCAGATGGGTAGAACTAGATGTTCTTTAAGGCCCCTTCCAACCCAAACCATTCTGTGATTAAATGATTCTATGAATGTACAAAAAAAAAAAAAAAACTATTGCCATCATGATCTGACAAAGATACAGTAAAAATATCAGATGAACCACAGCAAGAGAATACCTGCAAGAAGGCGGAGTGACGCCCAGCTCACTTAACCTAATAGTTTTGGACCATTACATCCAGCTCTGCTATGATAAATTTTGTTGGGGTTTTTTGTTGGTTTTTTTTTCTTCCCCCAATTAGGTTATTTCTAGCTTTCAGGAGTCTGTGCTGCTTAGAAATTGTTTACCTCCAGGCCTGAGTTTAGAAACCTGTCCTGAAGGTGTTCACCAAAATTGTCTCCGCCCTTGTCTGTAACAAACAAAGAGTATGTCCTTAAAGAGTGGCTCCATGGAGGTACAAGGCCTTATTCCTTGGTTTTTATTAAACAACACAGGCTGTCACATAAAAAAACATATTATCAAGAAGAATGAGGCTGTTAAAATCCATTCCAGAAATTGAGGATTGAGGAATGCGAAAGACGCAAACAGGGAAAATTGGAATAATTCACTGGGTATCTGTAAGCAACATGCCAGGAAGACAAAAAGAAAAACTCTTAGAAATTGTTTTACAATGCTGCTTTGGGCATTTAATAGTTTCCAGTTACCTCAGTTAGCAATGGAGAAATATGAACATGCATTACATTTTTGAGGAGTGCAGCACTTCCTATAAAAATAAAATTTATGAGTACAGGGTTTTCTGCAGAGTAGAAAAAAGGGAGGGAGCAGCTAGGGCTTTGTGAGTGATTTGAAACTTAAGAGCCAGTCGTGATGCTTCTGTTAGCTAACTAATAGAAGAGCAGGTCTTCCTCTGGTTCTGGTGCAAAATACCAGGCAACAGCTGCACAACACAGGGATCTGTTGGCTGTGTTGGTAACAAGATTTATTTCCTGGCTGCAGAAGGAATTGTATTGGATGGGATAAAAAATGCAATATGTTCAGCTGGAGACAGGGTAGTGGGAAGCTCTTTAACTGGCTGTAACTCCACCCTGAGAAATGGAAAGAGATGGAGAGACAGGCTGTATCAGTCCTGGAGAGACCTGATGGAAAAGCATTTCAAATTTGCCACATGAAGGCACTCCCTCATTCCCATCTTCCATTTCTGAAGCTTTAATAGAGATGGGAATTGGAGGCTGTTTCCCCCAAGTCTCATGCCAGTGACCTGCTTAGAAAAGGAACAGATTTTTCACAGAGAGGAAGATCAGAGGAACCTGTAGCCAGTGAAGTATAAGAGCCACCTTCCCCTAAACCTTCAATCTTGCAGAATTTGATAAATATTCTTTTCCAACTAATTTTTATCCACTAGAGAGTCTAGAAAGCAAAACGTAAAGGAGTAAAAAAATAAAATGGTAACAAAACAACCCCTCTGTTTAGGAAAAACTGTAAAAGAGAAAAAAACCCACAAATTATATCAACGAGAGAAATTTTTGCTATGAAGCTATTTCAGTGAAAGAAGGACTTCAGCTATGCTGTCTTGAACTGAGTGGTGACTTAAAATCTCCCAGACCAAACACAATTGACTGAATGAGTAGAATTGCACAAAACGTAACTTAAGCAGAAATGCCAGCCATTTACTTATAGAAACACACTACAAGTTCAGGTACAATGATGTGGCAGCTGGCAGTTTGGAGCTGAGGTGGGCACCTTTTTCAGGTGCTCATCTTCTCCATCCTTGCATTAGAGGTGGGTGTCTCCTCATGGGGTGACTGTACCTGTAGCCACTCCGGGGACACCAAGGCACTCTGTACACAAATAGAAGAAAATTCCACTTCCTTCATTAGCTAACTCAGTGTAAAACAAGAGATATTGGATAGATGCAGACAGACAGGGAATAGAAAATTAACAAGACTTTATTGTTTAGCATGACAGTGAGTAGCAGGCCTCCTGTAATCAAAGTACCAGATTCACTGGCAGAAGGGAGTATATTCTTCTTCAACCTGTCAGCCATACAGGTAACTCATCATAGCCCAGACCCTGATCTAAACTTATGAGGCACATTAATTCCAAGCTACAGTGTACTGTTCCATATTAGTCACTGCTCCCAGAATTTCTTATCATACTAATTAAGCCCTGAGATTCTTAAATTCTGTAAGCCGTGTGCAGCATTTTTATTACAGAACATAGGATTTTAATTGAGCAGCCAGCTCATTATTGCTTCTGCTTAGCCTATGGGATAATGAGTTATTACTGTTTGCCTCAGGTGGTTTCTGAGCTAGGAGGCAGCAGGAGGAGAGCTGTTGTTCACAGCTGATAGCATTGCCTCACCATGGCAGCAGTTAGGAGAAGTTGTCATAAAGAGAAGCCCAAGCCTCGCAGAGAGAAAGCAAAAGGAAATATCAAGGAGATAGTGCTAGGGGCCCAAGGGGTCTTATTTTCTCTTAGTAGTAGTAGAAATAATCAAGTTCATGCTTTTGTTGGCAGAGCACTAGACAGGAGATCAGTCAACATTTCTCCCAAACAGTTGTATTGATTCATGAAGTGCAAGACACACATCATCTCATGGAAAAAAAAATCAAACATCTCTTCAGTCTTGGATGTACTTACTGAGCTGTTACACAGTCCTGCCTTCCTCCATGTCCTACAATAAGCAAATCCCACATACCAACAATCTATTCTATCTTTTCTGTTTTTTTTTTTCATGCTTAAAAAACTTAGTCTATGGTCATAGGTAGGATACTCCTTAGACATCTCTGGTTCTTAAGGACGTTCAATTCAATTATGTTCTGTGGTAATTGCTAGGAAATGCCAATTCCAGTCTGCCCAGTGACCTGTGTGAACATAAGACATCCAATAAAAACATATCCTTATGGCTACTGCTCACACTTTATCCTCCTTCTCAGAAGGATTTGAGATGTTATACCTTATTTTAAAGAGAGAAGGGACTAGAGGTTGGGATAGGATGTTGGGTTATAGGATGTAACTGCAGAACGAGCAACATAGGAAATGAACTCTCATTTTCATGTGGAAAAATGGAACCGAGAATTGCTCTTTGACTCAAACTCTTTATTCAGACTTAAGATGACAATAATCTATATTTATGAACACTCTTATACACTGATGATTAAAGAGGTAAGGGTATGTCCTTTGTGTGTGTTCTGCCTGACAATACCTAAAATAGGGTTGGAGAAGTGGGAGAACATTTTCTTAGCTGTAGTCTCAAACGGGATTTTCAGTGCCTTCACACTGTCGTTCACAACACCCATAAGAGACACAGTGCAACATCATCCATGAAACCACACATGAGACCATCCTTGCCCATCCTGAAATGCTGATTCTTTCAAGTTATCCTTTCCCATAGTCAAACACCATAAGGTTGGTCTCTTCACCCGGTCGTACTGTATGCCCACATTGCTGTAGTTTAACTGTGCCCAGCATTCACAAGAACTAGAAGACGCATCATTAAGAAATTTTTAATTTCTCTTGAATCCGGGAAACGTTATTACTGTAGCAACCAAAGGTGTCCAATGTGCATGAAGTAAAACAGTCCTAAGAAAATTAGTAGAAGATCAGAACTTCCATTTCACCTACCCGCTTTAAATTATTTGTCACTTCAATGCAATTGCACTTACTGTTCCAAATAAACTCAAATCCAAAGACTGTAGTCTAAAATAAATAATTAATTGTTCAAAATAGCACAGGTTGTGGACAGTGGGCAAAATAGGTGAACAAGAGAAAGATTGTCTAAGTGGGCATATAAATGTGGCTATTCCAGGCGTAAGCCCTTCTCGAAGACAATCAACAGCAGTAACCATGGTTGATAGAAATAAAATTACTCTGGAATCACAGAAATAGAGGAATGATTAATTGGCATTATGCACTTTCTCTCTGCTTGCTCTGCCTACTACTAGCAAGAAAATAATTATTAAAAACTAACCATTTACACAAGTAATAGAAAATCACCAACACTAAAAAAAAGTTCCCATATCCTCAGCCCCCTCAAAATTCCATGAAAATAGATGTTATCTGTAGCATTGCCTAAAAGACCAGCAATTTCTAACTCTTTCAAACAAATATGTATTATCCAATTCACTGAAATCAGTCTGTATATGCAGATTAATTTGGGGCTATAGATCTGTGAGCCTGTCTCAATTTCCTCAGTAAGAAAAGAAAATGAAATTACATCAGGAAGGCAGACAAGCTGTAAGAAACGAAGAGCTAGCTGATAGCTATATAAAGGACCCTTCAGGGCTATAACGTTTATCAAATTTAAAAGGCTGGCACTCACACAAGCCAGAAAAGGCTATGGAGTTAAAAAAGAGAAGATAACATTTGTCAAGCCTGATTTCTTGCTTCTTTTCAAAACATCCTGAGGCTTCCTAGGCTGGAGCTTGATGTTTGAAATAGCAGCTTTCAAAATACGTTTATAATTTAGGAACAAATGGGGAATTTGGCACCAACTAACCACTGAATTTAGCATAGCTCCTTGATTTTCAGTCTGTCATCTGATTCAGTTTTTATAAAATCAACACTCTAAATAGTTTTTCTGCTTTTCTAGGGTAGGTTTATTTCTCTTACTAAAGGGTCCTTGTTCTCAGCCACCACAGCAAAGATATACAAAGCAATGACTCTCCTTGTTCCATGGTTTCAGGAATATCCTTGCTTTCCTCCCACCTCTGCCTGCCAGTAGTGCTGTATGTTTCTTTCATTCTTTCCATACTGGAGGCTCTGTGGAGAATGATCAATCCCATTAAAATGTCTTTAAGCAAGCTGAATGTAATTACCTGAACTGGAATATATCCAGAACACTGGATTCAACAACCATTAAAATTCTTGTTAAACATTTGTCATACCTTCTTAAATCGCCACACGCAGTGACAGCTTGGCATCTGAATGATGGTAGTTCAGAACACCACTGCTCTTACACTGGTGTATTTGCTTCTCAAACAGTAAGGAAGTAAATGCTCCAGTCATGGGAACTGTGTGATGGATGGTACAAGGAGATTTTGCAGTTCATGTATACTTGGCATCCAAACAGATAATGAATGGTCAATCTAAGCCTTGACAAATCTTGTATTTTTGTAACTGACTGTAGTTTCAGCACAGGAAGACCAGGAGTGTGACATGCCAAAATCAAGACCAAATTTGCAGCACAGTATGTAATGGAAACGTCCCAGAGAGCTCATCTCTCCTGCACAGGGATGTTTCTTCACTAGGGTCCCCAATCCTGAGGCTCTACAAGCACTTTAAATGGGAATAAACTGGTAAGGAGCCCCATGGTCTAGAGTGAATGCAAGATTTATGCATGAAAGACAAAATTCCTTAATAAATTAATTATGGTAAATAAAGATACCCACAGCACAGCAAACTTAAACTAAATCATTGTAAAAATCTGCTTTTCAAAACTACCTACTGCTACATTGGAGATATTTGAAAAATCTCTAAAGCCAGCACTCCTGGGGCACTTACTGCAAGTGAGGAATGCAGAATTAGGCTGCTTATGGGATAAAAGGTGCAAGCGTGGTAGGGCATTGAGGATGGATTGCTACAACATGAGCTCTGACTGCTTGATATATCATGGCAGTGGAGAGAGAGCAAGCTGGTCTTTCAATGTAGTGTTGCTTGAGCATATCTGAAGAGTAAGAACTGTTGGGAAAAAGCTGATTGTTGTGGAAATGCTGATATATAACTGGGGTTTTTTTTGTAAGCTGACTTGCAGATGACCCCACCATCTCTTCTTGCACAGCTGCTGCGGTATATGTTGTGAAGGAAATCAACCTGCTATTCTTAAGAGTGTAAACTATTCAGTTAAGGTACTTACAAATAATGTCATGTGTGTAGCTCATTGCCAGCAGACAGCATCTGCTTTATAGACTCATATTTAATTTTCACTTATATTAAAATGAGATGCTGTAGCATGATCTAGTTTTCATTACAGGTTCAGGTCTCAAAGGAAAAGTGGGTAATAAATCCCAAGTTAAACTTCACAGCTACTTACACCAAGCACTAAGTGCTAGTGGGGAGAGCAATGCTCTAAAGACAAATTAAAAAAAGAGACTTTATTCTAAGAAAGTTACTTATCTCTAGACTTTTAATTCTTTTTTTTTTTCTGAACCAATGATAAGCATTACTGAGTGAATTACTCACGGCTGATTCTTCACATATTTTCTGCCTGTGGTATTTGCTTATACAGCTATATTTGTTAATCCACTGAAGTCCTGTGTAAATGAATTCTTGATTACCCTTAACCACAAGGAGCTTGTGACCTTCTTCAAGACTGGCTGCCTCCACCACCTGGCTGAAAGAAATTAGATTAAGTGAGAGTCACACTCCCTTAGTTTGGTTACATGCTTAACCTTAAAAAGGTCCATGTTTCCTTTAGAAAAGAGAAACACCAACTCAGCTTTGTTGTTTAAAGCATGTTGGACCCTTGATTTACTTCTGAGCCTATTAAATGTCAAGTGCATGTGCTTGTTGTAGTGCAATCTCTAAAGGGAGCTTTTGTAGATAGGGTAATGCAAACTTTACTTTCTTGGAAAAAAAATCTCTGACAGGTTCTCAAAGGAAAAGAATCAATCATAAGTCAAACAAATAAGCAAATGCCAAAGGCCAAATGAAGAATGGAGTATGACAAAGAGGTGAAAGAGAAAGGTCTGTTTTAGGCATTAGGAACATGCGTCCAGCTTAGATAAATGAAATAATGAGATTTGCAGAATATGGAAGTATGAATAGAACACTCTAAGAAGAGATAAAGCAGGTTCAAATCCTGCTTCTATAAGCTATATGAAAAGCTTTAAAAGTCAGCATTTCCCGTATTTCTATTGGATATTCATTTCATACTATCATCCTAAGCTAGGCATGCAGTTTTAGGCTAATTGTGTTCCTCTTGCAGCCATTTGAAAAGCAAGGTCATTTTATCCCAAGCTAAAAGAAGAGAAAAATATATCAACTTCTGTATATTTCTTAATTATTTACTAAAGGAGCCTTGACAAGTATGCCATATACACATCTCTTCACTGTAGGTCTCTAAAGTGAGCTGAGACCAGACCCACCTCATTTAATAGACATGACCTGACAAATAATGGTAACTTTAAAAAATGTGCAGTTATCAAGGAGCCAAGCTGAGCCTGGTGCTTTAGGAGAGCAAGAACTAAACTGAAAACTTGAGTGTGCAAGAGCTGGGTTCAATCAATTAGTTGATTTTCAGTGATCCCATACAAGAACTCTCCATTAATCATGACTTGTATTTGCAGTCATTTTTCATCAGGAAGGATTAGTGTGGTGGACTCTAAAGTTATAAGGGGTGCAATTTTTTGTTTGACCTTATAATTTTATCAAAATCAGTATTAAATTCATTTTTATGGAGTGTCTGATTACAGTGGGAACAGAAGACAACGAATGCTAATCTTTTCTGGATATCTTATATACCCCTATAGAATTGTTTGAAAAATTCATGGATAATTTTAAAATCAGATGACTTGCTATAATTTTTTTTCCTCATTTAGTCACAACAAAAATGATTGAGTTCAATCATGCCAAAGTTTTACACTGTGGACTGAAACTACTCCAGTCAGGATGGGTTTATGAAAACCAGGTCCTGATCTATGACAAAATGACCCACTTAATGAATGAGGGAAAGGTTTCAGATGTTGTCTACCTAGGTTTTAGTAAAGCCTTTGACACTGTTTCCCATAGCATTCTCACAGAAAAACTGTCTGCCTGTGGCTTGGACGACTACACTCTTCACTGTGCAAAAAACTGTATTGGTCACCAGGTCCAAAGTGTTGTGGTGAATGAAGTTAAATTCAGTTGGTGGTTGGTCACAACTGGTGTTCCCCAGAGCTCATCATTTGGGGGTCAGTCCTGTTTAGTATCTTTATCAATGATAGGATAGCAGGATTGAGAGCGCTCTCACTAAGTTTGGACATGACACCAAGTTGAGCAGGAGTCTTGATCTGCTTGAGGAAAGGAAGTTTCTACAGAGGGATCTGGATAGACTGAATTGATGGGCTGAGACCAATTGTATGAGGTTCCACAAAGCTAAGTGTTGGGCCACAGCTGCCCCATGCAATGCTACAGGCTTGGGGATGAGTGGCTGGAGAGCTGCCCAGTGGAAAAGACCCAGGGGTGTTGGTTGAATGTGAGCCAGCAGAGTGCCCATGTGTCCAAGAATACCAATAACATCCTGGCTTTTCTAGACTACATCATGGCCAGGAGGAATGGGCAAGTCATTACTCCCTGTATTCTGCACTGGTAAGTCCATATCTTAAATAATGTATTTAGGTTTTGGCCCCTCAGTACAAGATAGATTTTGATGTGCTGGAGCATGTCCAGAAAAGGGCAACAAAGCTGATAAGGGGTATTATGAGGGGTAGCTGAGGGAACTGAGGCTGTTTCGTCTGGAGAAAAGGAGGCAGAGGAGAGACTTTATTACTCTTTATAGCTACCTGAAAGGAGGTTGCAGTGAGGTGTTAGTCTCTTCTCCCAAGCAACAAGCAATCAGACAAGAGGAAATGTCTGGGGAAGTTTTGATTGGATATTAGGAAAAATTTCTTCACCTAAAGTGTTGTCAAGCATTGGAACAGCCTATCCAGGAAAGTGGTTGAGTCACCATCCCTGGTGGTATTTAAAAGATGTGTAAGTGTGGTGTTGAGGGACATGGTTTAGTGGTGAAGTTGTGAGTGCTAACTCTATGGTAGGACTTCATAATCATGAAGGTCTTTTCCAATCTAAATGATTACATGGTTCTGCCTCTGACAAAT
The DNA here is from genome assembly GCA_033558105.1 of Coccyzus lansbergi. NCBI lineage: Eukaryota > Metazoa > Chordata > Aves > Cuculiformes > Coccyzidae > Coccyzus > Coccyzus lansbergi. Next base: position 637,973 of record JAUMJK010000237.1, on the reverse strand, counting down.
CTTTGCCCAAAAGTCAATACTGTTCTGAGAAGAGCTTAAATAAGCAAAACTGGTGATGCTGCAGGTGAAAATAAAGTCCGGAAGCATGACATTTCCTATCATGAAGCCTGTAATCACCTACAATTTTAATAATAATTCTGTTCATGCAGATATTAAATCAAGATATCCCATTTACTTAATCAACTAAACCCAAGATAAATTAGCAGATCAAATTACAATAACATGTACAGTGTAAACAAGAAGAAAAATTATGGAAACATTTCAGTTTAATACTGCTACCTAGTAATGCTTAAAGCACATCCCAAATGGGATCAAACAATACAATGGAGTGGGAAACATCTTTTGATATACCAAGGACTAGGGTCCAGTTTTGCATAATACAGATAGCTGCATTTAAATAATAATAGATAATACAGATAGCTGCATTTTAAAGCTATCTTGGTGTTTCTGCACTGCACAGGTGAAGGAGTTTCTCTCAGGTTCAAAAAGCGTAAAAGAAATGGGACAACAGATTTAATTTTTTATTCTATGTTTACGCATGTGTGTGTGTCACAGAAGGGAGAAACAAATGAGGATTACAAAGAGGTGCAGTGAATCTGCTGTCAGAGAAGTTCTTGTGGGATTACACTAAGAAAAAAATGAGGAAAATTTAAATTTCTCATTAGCAAGTGGTTTGAGATTTTCAAGACATCTATGGTTGGATTGCTGGGAGAGAGATTTAATGTGAGGCCTTTCTCAATAATTAAGAGTTTATTATCATTGATTTCCATTATCAGTTTATTATATCCAATAGGATATAAATTATTACCCTCTACATTTTGACAAATTTCCTCTCTTGAAAAACATAACTCCAGCTCCATAAACAAACTGAGATCAGTTATATACCAACACAAGAGAAAGCATTTGCGATGTTTTTCTGTTCACTGTAAACTGACAAAATAGTTTCTTCTTATAAGACCTGCTTCTGCCTCCTCAAAAAATGAAGACCTGCTTTGATTTTCCTTTCCATTTGTGCTCCTGATCAATTTTCTCCACTGGACATTTCATGCATTTGTCACTTTTAGTGTTGGAACATCATTCTCTTTTAGACCCCAAACAGCTTCATTACCACCCCTTTTTTCCCCCTACACTAACTAATCCCAGATTTAGCTATATCTGGCTGGTAAACAGCAGCTGATTTGATTTGTTTCAGGCTCTTATAAGCTCTGCAGGACCCTCTGATACTCTTTTTTTTTTCCTAAAGAGATTACTTAACTTTTTACTTTGGTGAACAAGTCAGAGAAGGAATTACTGTTTTGACTTGCCCTGTATTTCTCTGTCATCTAGGAAGATGTTCCTCTCTTCATTCTTTTTCATAGCTTTACTGGCTTTATTGGTGGATACCAGCTTTTTGCTACCAAAGTGAATGATCAGGACGAGCTTTGCCGCACTGCAGGGGAGCTCAGTGCTGGTGGCCACTGTTGTTGCTATGATGCAATCAATTAACTGAGGAAACCCTTGACCTGCCTTCACATCAATGAGGTGAGAATCCAGCCTGTTCCTGTGACTAGCTCATGTAACTTGTTGCTTATTTCAAAACTGGTGCAAACTAACAGCTGAAGGGGCTTTTTCTGTTTAAACTGCCAGTAGCACCTCATACCTGGACTTTCAAGGCTCATGTCAGCAGACCGAAGTCTTCAAGAAGTTGAAAGGGAAAATGTCCATGTGGAATCCATCACAGCTCTGTACAAAACACAGGGAATGTACAGACAGGCTCTGAAAAGCATTGCCTGCTTTTTAGGACTTGTAGGTTGTGATGGAAAATGTTAAGCAAGGTTAGTCAGCGTGCGTTTGTACACTTAATTTCCTGAAGAAGCCGAGACAGGTCTTGTTATGTGATGTTTCATCTAACTGGAATAAACATTAACATTGAGCTCAAGTGGGCAAGTTCTGAGTTGGGAAAAGGCTGCCTAGACCTGTTTATTTTCCATATTTGTGAGACCAATTCCATCCCAGCCTAGATAATGGAAGAACTTTCTCCTGCACTCAATTTCATTGCAGGTTATCCTGCTGCAGGTTTGGTTGAGCCTCCTGTTGTTTTCACACAACCACAGAATGGTTGGGATTGGAAGGGACCTCTGGAGGTCATATAGTTCAAAACCTTCTGCTAAAGCAGGTTCACTTAGAGCAGGTTGCACAGGAACACATCCTGGTGAATTTTTGTTGTCTTCAGAGAAGGAGACTCCACAGCCTCCCTTGAAAACCCATTCCAGTGCTGTCACCCTCACAGTAAAGTTTTTCCTCATGTTAAGGTAGAATTTCCTGTGTTCCAGTTTATATACATTGTCCCTTGTCCTGTTGCTGCACAACAGTGAAAAAAAGTCTGGCCCCACCATCCTCTTGACATCAACTTTTTAGATATTCATAAGAATTGACAAAAGCCCTTCTCAGTCTTCTCTGGGCTAAACAGACCCAGGTCTCTTAGCCTTTTCTTATAAGAGGGATGTTCCTGTGCCCTGATCATCATCAAGTAGTAGCTTGTCTTTCTCGAGCTGGGGAGCCTAGAACTGGACACAATACTCTAGATGAGGTCTCACCAGGGCAGAGTAGAGGGGGAGGAGAACCTCCCTCAACCTGCTTGCTAGACTTTTCTTAAACACCCCAGGGTATCACTGGCCTTCTTGACCATGAGGGCACATTGCTGGCTTATGGTTTACTTGTTGTCCACCAGGACTCCCAGTTCCTTCTCCATAAGGCTTCTTTTCAGCAAGTCAACCCCTAACCTGTATTGGAGCACAACATTGTTCCTGTCTAGGTAAGGGAATTTGCACTTTCCGTTTTTGAATTTCTTAAGGTTCTTCTCTGCCCAACTTTCCAGGTCCAGGTTGCGTTCAATGGCAGCACAGCCGTTTGATTTATCAGCTGCTCCTCACAATCTTGTTCAATCATCAGCAGACTTGCTGAGGATATACTCTATTTCTTCACCCAGGTCATCTATGGATATATTGAACAAGACTGGCCTTGGTACTGACCTTTGGGGAACACCACTGGCCACAGACTAGATTCTTTGCCACTTTCAAAACTCTCTGAGCTCACTGTCCACTCATCTAACCCACACTTCCTAAGCCTACCCATGAAGATGTTATAAGAGACAGGAGTTCTTAGCCAGGGTCTTATTTGTACTTCTAAATACTTGGACACAAATTGCTCCAAGCTGTTGATTTGTAAAAATGTCTACTTTCAGTACCTCATCTTTTTTTATCCTCTACAACCACTTCTGGAACAGAAGTAAACACTAGTTAAATACATCAATTGATTTTCATGTCAAAGTGTAAATGTCCTGGCAACAGTAGCCAGAGAGAGAAAAGAAATAACAAGGTTCATGCATTTGTACCATGTGAAAAGCCACAGTCTATTTCTCGATGATGACTTAAATTTGTTAATGCATTTTCTACTAAAAAAAATAAATGCATGGATAATAATGTGTGAATCTTCACTAACAGAATAGTGATGAAAATGCTGCATGCTTAAGTGTGCTACTCTTTATCCACGTATTATCATAAAATATCCAGCAGAAATGGGTGCTTTGCAGTGATACAAGCACAGCAAAAATACAGTAAAAGGCCATTGGTCACAGGAAATTAAGAGGAGAGAAGGATTAGAAACAGGCAAAATAACATCGAAACATGAAGTGAATTGCTCCATGTGAAACTGGGATACCATTTGTCCCAATGTCCCTTGGAAGAATCTATTTACCAGAGAACATAGACCTCTGCAACAGCAGTCGTATGTAGAGGTCTCACTCTAAACACCTTAGTCTCTCTTTTCCTTCCCAGAATTCCCAAGCTAAAAATATTCCTAATGATATAAAATCTGTAACAGAGAGCTCTTTTCTGGACTCTCTGTCTGATGAGTCATTGCAAAGCCTTTTGTCTGCCTCTCATTAGAAGTCAAAAACCTACGGGTTTTTTTCACACCAATTAGCACTTGTTTGCCACTGAGACCAAATCTAAAACGAATAATGACAGCTTGTGTTGTGTAAAGAGGCACTAAGCATCTTGGCTGAGCCTTAGAGAATCTGAGGAGGAGACACACCTCAGCAATGAAGTGTGGTAGTTTTGGGTTCACCTTTTTTACACTGAGCTCTTCCACATAGCATGTATCTTCGTAAGTGAGTCAAGGTTGAAGTAGCTACTGGGTGTTGACATACATTACTTCAAAGCCTACTTAAAAGAAATTAAGGGCGCTTCATATCCAGCATGATCATCACATTTGGCTCTTGCTACATATTGAAGCATGAGGAGAGCACAACCTTGGATGATTTACACCCCAGGCTTTGTACTGGCCTGTGTTTCGACATCCTTACAGCATGTTTAAACTGTGTCTGTGCCAGACGCAGATGAATGCTATCTGAGACAATTGTGGGAGTTGCAATTAGGTCTCTATAGGACAGAAGCAAACAGTAGCTGCTTTAAGAGAGGACTTGAACCCTATCTTTACTGATATATTCTGTCTACTAAGCAGCTCCACGTGGAGAACAAGGGTAAATGGTCTTGATTTGCTGTGTCCTTCAATAAGGCAGAACTTCTTCACCATGAGGCTGTGATCCAAAGTTTCAACACCAGAACCCAGGATGGAAATAAGGTTCTATTGCCACCATACGAACTTCAGGCTGAACTGAAGAAAATCTTAGTGGCTTCAATTACTCTTACACTGCTGAAGCCACGGCTCTGTTTAGGTGCTGGTGCCTTCACTTCTGACTGAAGTGTTTTGTCTACAATTCCTATTTAATTTTACTGCCTGTGGCTGTATTATTTTTAATTAGAGTGAGCCCATCACTTCCCAACAGTCTCATTGTGACTTTTCAAATGTACACACACTGCTGAGTTAAATTAAACCGAACTGGTCTGATCAATTTGCTTACAACATAGTTTCACATTTTTACAAAAACATTGGCAAATAACTAACATTTCACTTTTACTGTACTAAGAATAGGAATACGGAGACAGAAAATAACATCCTCATTGCACCTGGAGAGTTGGGGCAGTGGGAAGGAGGGAACCTATAAGTTGATTTTAATTTTGCATTTAAATGTCACTTTTTTCCCACTAGGGTTGCTGAATGCCTTTAATTAAAGAAATCTGGTTTCAATTTACATTGTAGCTTTCTGAGAAAGACTGAGTTAGAAAAATGAAAAGAAAGAAACACAATCTAGTCACAAATCTCAGCAGGTCATGTGTCAATAGCAATTTCCAGGATAACATTTTTATTTCTGCTAGATAGACCTCTGCCTTTGTTACACAACTTCCTAAGTAATTATACACAATGACTGCAGTTTTACATAATGTCAACCTTTATATGTAATGACTGCATGGGTCACAACAATTTAGCTTCTACGGTATTGGTCTTTCAGCTTTCAATATTATAATTTTTAAGGAAAGAAAAAGAAGACAACATACACATCAGTGAAGCATGCATTAAAGCATGTCTTTACTCTTAAATAAAAAATGATATGAATCTGTTGGAAAAAAAGGAATTAAATTTATTTTGAATTGCTTTGAAATGCCAGACTTGAAGCAGTGGGAGCCACTTGTCAGGCACATAAGTTGTCCTTGCTGTGTGAGAAACACCAGAGCCTGGGTAGAGAGTGGAGGGTCCCAGCTTCAGGAGCTGTTCAGTTTGCTTCCCTTTTGTGACTCAGCTCTCCTAGAAAAAAACACCCTAACTTTATACTTCAAACATAGGTGGACAGCCTAGAAAAACAATTGTTGATCTAAAAGCTGTATGGGTGACATTCCCACTTGTCAGGAAAGTTGATGGTCTAGACACATGCAGGTCAGGAAGTTTTTTCTGCCCAGGAAACACTGGCATGCTCCTAGGGTGAAAGGACTTTCCCCAGAGGCTACAGTTTTAGAGGTCAGTGAACGAGTTTCCTCTACTTGGTCAGGGTTAATATCTCTCTGAGTGCCAAGGAAACGTAAAGGAAGTGTCAGGTAACTCATGAATTCTGCAGTATTAAGTCTGCAGTATTATGTCTGCAGTCCTTTTGATGTGTGCTGCTCATAGTTGTACCATTTTATTTTATTGGAATGGTTTCACAGTTCCACAGAAAGTGCAGTAAAGACATTGCAGGACTGGCACGTTCATGGAAGTAGGAGAGGCTGAGAAAATAGATAGCACTAGTAGTAGAAAAGAAAGTGGATCCCAGCCTTTGAGGATACTAAAAGCCCAACAAGACTTGAGAAGAGTTGTTCATCAAGCCCTTAAAAATCACAGAAAAATGTTATGTGTTGCCAAGGGTTAGATCAATTTCTCAAGTATATTCTTTCTGAATCTAAGTATAGCCATTGGTTCATGAGAGAGGGTACAACACAATGCACGTGTCTGGTCTCATTACAGGGACATATCTAAATCAGGTCCCAGTGAATGCTACCATGACCATCTGAGAGGAATGTGTCTTAAATAACAACTCTGAAAACTTGATAGGTTAATTCTATGTTTTCTTGCCCTTTGGACAATGAAGACCCTGAAGCAGGAAGCTAAGCTTATAGACCAGGGTCCCAGAAGGGTGAGGAAATATGGGGAGGGAAATTGGGCCTTTTATTCTATGTGATGTTCTCCTCACAAACATTTCCTTACTTACTGAATACAGCTAAGTTTCTTCTGCTTATTTTAGTGTACTTTCACCAGCGCTTCCTCTGACACATACAGCTGGAGCAGCGTTTTGGAGGGGCCTTACCCATTCTATCAAGAGGTATTTTTAACTGCTAGGTGAACAAATGCCTGACTGATTTTACCCTCAGTCTAAACTGTGAGAACATATTGCATTTACTTTATAGAAAGATGTACTTTTTCTCCCTCCATTTTGCCTTCCAATTTACCAACATGGGCACTTCCTGAGCCTGGCACCAGTTGATAATCTCTCTTTTGGAACACAGTACATCTGTCCAGCCCACAGCAGATAGACACATTCTCTCTGAAAGCTTCCAGAACACAGGGAAGGTTTATTTCAAGGAAAGTGTTACTCCCTTAGGCAGGTCTGTGCTTTCTCAGTGGGTACAGCCACTTTGGATCAGATCTGGCTGCAATCCACCTGGCACAGAGCAATGGGAGGAAACATCCTCTGAGCCTTAACAGTGCTATCTGAGAAGTTTCAGGAACTTCAGGAACTCCATTAATAAGAGGTAAATTGAGTTCATTATGCAAATAAATCACGCTTATTAGTGCAGCACCTAATGAGGGTATATAGTCTTTGTTTTTACCAAGCATTAGACAAACACACAAAAACTTTCTGACTAAACAGACAGCATATGTGGGAGGGAGGGAATGAAAACTCTGAGACGTACTAAAAAGATCTACGTGCAAAAATCGTTTATGTTTTGGCATGGATTTCTACCTCTCTTCATTCACATCTGATTCCTACCAACAAAATTAAGACTTTGTGTTGCCAAAACAAAAATACCTCTGTGGACAGAAAAGTCCATTGACAGTAGCTTATCATCTGCATGCCAGTGTGCAAGCTGCATATTTATTACTGTAAAACTTGTACCTCTACAGTACTTTTGTTTCCATGACTAGGACTAGTCCAGGCACAATTATACAGATCTTTCCAGTATAAACACCACAGAACTGGATGCCAACCTCTCCTTCCTGGCTGCCCACTGCCTTTAAAATTGACAATGAGTTTTAAAACTCACAGTTTTCCTGCTGTGTTCATGTAGAGTAGAGAAAGATGTCAGTCAGCCTGCAAGAAATATAGTTAAATTTCTCTCTGGATCAGAATGTTAATTCATTCTCTGAACAGTTCCCTCTGAAATCAACTTTAATGTAGTTCTGGGACTATATTAGTCCTGAAACTACACTCTGAATGAGGCTCTGTATTCCTTGTGGTATCCGGATCAGGTTTGAGGCCTCCTGCTTTATATCCAGCATTATTCCAACAAGGTTTGCATTTTGTAGATAGCCCCACATCTCCTCATACCACATCTCAGGGGTCTCAATAACCGTTGTGTCTTTTTCATCATGAAAATAGTATTCTGATGGACTTCAGAGTAAAAGTTTGAACTCCGGAAGTTTTCAAATGGAGCCTCAGTAGTATCAGAGGGTCAGAGGCATGACATAAATCAATCAGAGGAGAGGCAGGGCCAACTGCTATGTAGTGCCACCCATTCTAGAAGTTCTAGCCCTGGCCAGCATTGATTATTATGCACCAGTTGTCTTTGGGGCCAACAATGAAACTAGGAAATAAGAAAATCATGTATAGCCACTTACAATCCTTGACAAGTGGCCCATGAGACTGAATGGAGCCTCTTAAGGAAGCAAAAGCTCTTCAGTATTTAGAAGAAATAGATGAAAAGCAAAACAATGAAGATGTATACTTCAATAAAGAGACACTTAGGTACATAATTTAATCCATGACATTTTCATTTATGGGATTTAAAGAATTTGTGCTTACCTTTATCTCTATTTTCCATGGTAACCATTTGCATATAGTCATATAATAATAATATAAACACCACTAAGAAGTTTCCAGTAAATTTGCAGAAGTAGTTTTATTTTGGAAATATTCCCTGCTCATAAACCAAACATCTGAAGGAACTAACCTAGAATCCATTTCCTTTTAGCAGAAGGCTAGATCATTGCCTCTCAGAATGCTAACATTCTCAAATTGTTAGTATAAAAAAAAGAGGATATTTAAACATGAATGTAAAGGGTGTATGAAATATTTAATATCCTTTGTGAGCAACCTGCTGACTGGCTTATTTTTCAGTGGAGACTTGGAAACCAGAACTGTAATGAACATATGGCAAGGACTGTAATCAACACATAGCAAAGTGCAGGCGACATAGGTTTGTTTCTCAATCCTGTCCTCTGATGTGACAAGCAGATGATCAGGGTTGACAGCATTATGCTGTTCGGGTGAGAATCACTGTGGAGGAAAGGACTCTTTCCCCATTGAAAATATCAGCTAGTGTGATATGAACTCCTGCACCATATAAATCAGTCCTCTATTCCATTGCATTCAGGCTGGAAGTACAATGATGGCAATGGGAAAGAGCAAGTGCTGTAGAATGAAAGAGGAGGAGGCCAGAGGAGGGAAGGAGAGATGCTGCTTTGATTTGGCTAGTGAAGTCCCAGGGACATGGCTGTTGGGCCCACCAGAACCTTTTGTTGCTCCATCAATGAATGTCCCTTTCTTCTCTGGAATTGTCTGGTTAGCATCATTTACAGTGCACTTCTGGATACCTTCCCAGATATTTCTGTGAAGATAAGGCTTTTATTCTGTATTACACTTCCTTTCTGCTCTAATAAACCTTTCAATGCCACTCCAGGATTAACTCTGCCAGCTTACTGCTGTGAACAACCAGACAACATTTAGGTTGGGGTGATTCCGATCTTTTTTAGAGAGTATGTTTTCTTTTTAACATGCTCAGCAATGATGCAGAATCTGCACCAGGTGGTTCAGGTGTAGTAATATTTACACTATTCTGGCTGTCAGAAACCAGCTTACCAAATATTTCACTTTCTTATGCAGTATGTAGCATGCAAAGGTATCACCTCTTGACCTCCATCAGCTTAAACAACTTTGATGAATAGGAACTCCTCCACCATATCTTCATGTTATCATTCTCTCATCAATTCACTGCCTTTGTGAGTAGTGCTATAATTCCCCTGGCTTAGATTCGTAACTAACATGAAAACTCACACTAGCAGAAACTGTTCCTGTGCATTAAAGATGAAACTGATTTCACTAGTGAGATTACAAAACAGTTAGGTGATAGTGGACTACGATTATTTGGAAATGGCAAAAGGTAGATTACAGATTTAAGCTGTTTTCCTTACCAGGTCTTTCACTTTCAATGGACTGTGCTGTCTAGTTGGGCACAATCAACAGTGTCTCAGAGACCCTGTTCATCTTCTAACTCCTCTCTCCCAGCTCACCAAGGTGCAACCACTCACATAATGGCTTCAGGAGAGCCCTGCCTCCTGGAGCCAGACTGGCTCTATATACCTAGTACACACATTTCCGTTTGACACAGGACTAACCACTGAATTAATGTCAGACCAGCACCTCCCAGAAACCTCCTGGAGCCTGAACCACAAAGTTATAATTCCTTCTCCTTGTCACCTGCCTTGACAGTCCTTTGTACTGTGTATCATGTAACCTTCTTGCTGATATGACTTTGTACTGTGTGCCAGTAAAGAGCTTTCCAATTGAATAATTATTTTGTTGATATGCTGAACACGTTAGCAAACTCAGATCATTATCAGGAACATGTGTTTGGTTCATGTTGTGCAACCTGGAACACTGTGTTGACAGGCTGAGAGAGTTGGGCTTGTTTAGCCTAAAGAAGAAAAGTCTATGCAAAGACCTTGTAGCAACCTTCCAATACCTAGAGAGCCTACAGGAAAGTTGGGGACAGGTTCTTTATCAGGATGTGTAGTGACAGGACAAGGGTAACAGTTTTAAGCTGAAAGAGGGGAGATTGAGATTAGATATTAGGAAGAATTTTTTACTGTAGTGGTGAGGGTGGTGAAACACTGGAACAGGTTGTCCAGGGAAGCTGTGGATGCCCCATCTCTGGAGGTGTTCAAGGCCAGGCTGGATGAGGTTTTGAACAACATGACCTAGTGTAAGGTATCCCTGCTTACGGCAAGGTGGGGTGGAACTAGATGATCTTTTAGGTCCCTTCCAATCCAAAGCATTCTATGATTCTGTGGTGAAATATTTTCCTTTCTCCTCTCTGTATTACCATGGGAGTTTTGTACAGTTCCTATTTAGTCCTCTGATGGCATAGACAAATCTTGCCTGCTAGTCTAATACCTATCAAAATTTCCACCCTTGCAGAGTGCCTCTCATCTTCTCTTCCATAATAATCTGCCAAAGTACAGAAAATTCTCAACATTAGTTTGACATAACGTTCTCCTGTGAAAGCCTCTGCTGGTCACCTGCTTCACACTGAGCAAAATTTTGAAGGATTCACCTCCTTCCTGCCACTGTTCTCGTGCCACTTTTTTCACTGTGTGATGCCCTTTTCATGAAGGAGGCCTGATGTGAGTGCACACTGATAATACATATGAGTTTCAATACCCCAAATTGTATTGGATTTATCAGCACTTGTTTCAAATCTGTACCTCCTGGGTCGTCAAGAAACCAGCAAGCTATGAGACAGCAACACTGTGAACAAACCTACCTAAATGTTTTATCTGAAATTCACATGACATAGCCAACAATCGTCAATCACAATGGGTTAGATGGATTTTATTCCTGCTTGTTAACATTTTTATTTGACTAATGGCCAGATACTCTACCAGAATTGAGAAGCAGGCTTGAATTGATAGGGAAGGAGACAGAACTCCCTCCCAGGCACTTAGAGAACCCTAGCAGATGTTGAAACATAGATTCACCTTGCCTCCCTGCTGCTCACACCATTTCTGATACAAGCCAGGATGCCATTGGCCTTCTTGGCCACCTGGGCACACTGCTGGCTCATGTCCAGTTGGCTGTCGACCAACACCCCCAGGTCCCTCTCCTCCAGGCAGCTTTGTAGACAGACTTCTCTCAGTCTGTAGCTCTGTATAGAGTTGTTGTGCCCCAAGTGCAGGACCTGGCGTTTGACCGTGTTAAACCTCATGCCATTGGACTCTGCCCAGTGGTCCAGTCTGTTCAGATCCCTTTGCAGAGCCTCCCTACCCTCAAGAAGACCAACACTTCCACACAGCTTTGTGTCATCTGCAAACTTGCTAAGGATACACTCAATACCTTCATCCAGGTCATTGATGAAGACATTGAACAGGGCTGGACCCAGCACTGAGCCCTGGGGAACCCCACTTGTCACTGGCCTCCAGCTGGATTTAACACCATTTACCACCACTCTTTGGGCCCAGCCATCCAGCCAGTTTTCCACCCAGGAGAGTGTGCGTCTGTCCAGGCCAGAGGCTGACAGTTTCTGTAGCAGAATGCTGTGAGAAACTGTGTCAAAGGCTTTACTGAAGTCCAGGAAGACCACATCCACAGCCTTTTCCTCATCCAGTAGCTGAGTCATCTTTTCACAGAAGACGATCAGGTTAGTTTGGCAAGACCTGCCTTTTGTGAACGTGTGTTGACTGGGCCTGATCACCTGCTTCTCTTGCATGTGCTTCATGATAGCACTCAAGATCACCTGTTCCATGACTTTCCCTGGCACTGAGGTCAGACTGAGAGGCATGTAGTTCCCTGGATCCTCCCTGCAACCCTTCCTGTAGATGGGCACAACATCAGCCTCCAGTCCAGTGGAACTTCCCCAGTCTTCCAGGACTGTTGGAAGATGATGGAAAGGGGTTTGGCCAGCACACTCACCTGTTCCCTCAATACTCTTGGATGGATCCCACCTAGCCCCATAGCCCTGTGAGAGCCTAGCTGGGCAAGCAAGTCTCTAACCACCTCCTCTTGGATCATAGGAGATTTGTTCTGCTCCTCTAACTCCTGGGTATGTACACAGAGGGAAAAACTTTCTTTACAGTTAAAGACTGAGGCAAAGAAGGCATTAAGTACTTCAGACTTGTCCTCCTTCTTTGTCAGAGTTGTTCCATTTGCATCCACTTGGTACTGAATATTCTCCCTAGTCCTCCTTTTATTGTTAATGAATTTATAGAAAGATTTTTTTGTTAACTTTCAGTGACTTGACCTATCTGTGCTCCTTCCAGCACATCCATCTGCTCCACCTTGGGGTCCTCGGTGGGCTGCATGTGTATGTATATCTGCTCCAATGTTTGCCTCCATGTGCTGCAGGCAGACTACCTGCCTCACCATGTTCTTCACCGTGGGCTGCAGGGGAATCTCTGTTCCAGAATCTGGAGCACTGCCTCCTCCTCCTTCTTCACTGCCCCTGGTGTTTGCAGGGTTGTTTCTGTCACCTATTCTTACTCCTCTCTCCAGTTGTAGTTGTAAAGCGGAGGGAGTTGTCCCCTTCTTAAATATGCTGTCACAAATACAAAAGCACTAGCACTACCACTAATGGGCTCAGTCTTAACCAATGCCTGCCCCATCTTGGAGGTGGCTGACATTGGCTCCATCAGACATCAGGGAAGTTTCTGGGATCTTCTCACAGAGACTACCTCTGTAGCCTCTCCCCTACCGAAAGCTACCTGTGCAAATGCAATACAGGACAATATGCAGGACTTTGATATTTGGAATGAGAACTGGTGCATAAACACAGAGACTTGATTCCTATATTTTGTTTATCTACGGTTGTACGTTTGGTTTACCAGTTTGATGTTCTCCTCTCATTATAGGATATTCCCACAAGAGGAGAAAGTGTATCTCTAGCCTCTTCCATCTTCAGGAATGCTTCAAAGGCAACGGCTATAGCAGTTGCCCCTTAACTTTTGTGGCATTTACAGCATGAGTTTGTTCATCTCCACATTTCAGGCTGCCTAGACTAAAATTTTGTTTCCGGAAAGGATTCTGTCAAATAACTTGAAAAACATTTCCCAGAGGTGATAGGGAGAGGGATGAAACAGCAATAGCTAGCCTTCAAATATCCCAGAAAACCATCAGTGGTACAAGCATCTGGTCAACAGTATAATCAGCAATGACATGGAAAAAAAATCACATGTAGTTACCTTTTTATTTAAGTTACAGTTGAGTTACTATAGTTTACCTCAGGTCATACAATGATTTAATCATTCTTCTGATCTCTGAGAACCTTAGTTAGAGTTTCTTACACTCAGTTTCTTGTTCTAACTTTTAAAATTAAGTCAACAAAGCTGTGTTCAACAAAAAACTTTTAAATGCAGGGATAACTGTAAACTTGGGAATAGTCTAATTGACTTCAAAGGAACTAAAATGTGCTTAAGCACCTTGCTGAAATAATAACTAATTGTGTTATAACTTCAGGAATAAACTTAGTTTCACTTGCAAATTCAGTATAATTTATTCAGACTTCCAATTATAGATGGAATGTTCAGATCTGTATGAATAAACACAGTGGCATATCTGAAATTGCAAATTAAAGCCTGCATGAGGAAAAGAAAACTAGCTTTAGATACACAGGAAGAAGCTAGTCTAATACAAGTTCAAAAGCTCATCCACTAAATTGATGTTCCTGCCTTTATCCTTGCAAGCTGAAAGATTATAAGAACTAATGGTATAAAATTACAAAGATAGGAGGAATGAATGAACTACTGGAAAGGAATGAAGAGTCTATTGAAAACACAGTTCCTTTTGCTTTACCTGATGAAAAGGTTTCTGTTACTCCTCACATACGGAAAATTCTGTAAGATTTTTTCTTATGAGAAGAAACAACAAAAAAGTTTTGATGGTACTTCAACAGAGCTGAAGAAGTCTTGCAGTGTTTTATGAACAGCAAATACATTTGTTAACTGAGGGAGAGTAACAAGACATTTTTTCTTTACCAAAATCAGATGAAATATAACCAAACTGCTTGACCGGTTAGATGATATCCTCTCCTCCCTCACTGCTCCCAGGGACAATGGAAACTTTCTTCCAGTGTAAAAGCTTTTTTGGCTGAACTCCTTCTGCAAGATTTTGTTATCTTGAAAATCCACTGACAAAAGGAAATTCAACAGAAAACTTTAAAATATGAAGTTATAATAAGATCGTACTGTTAATTAAGACATAAAAATGCTTAAGGAATTGATGTGCAATTATCTCTTTAGGTAAGCATTTAAAGAACCCTATCGTCTTCTTGCAAAAATAACTGTGTGATCACAGGGCAGTAAGGCTGAAAGTCATTTGGATATGTTTACGTCTGAGATGAGTATGGTTCATATGAAAAACTAAAGCTGAGTTTCTAACCTCTCTGTTCACTAAAATCTCACACATTATTCATCACTGTTGTGAATATGCCACATCCTTCCTGTGCTGTTGCAGTCACCTGCTGTCTGAACACAGTTATCAAAGTCATAGGTTATTATGATATATGGTACAGTAAGCTGGGAGAAGATTTTCCACATAATTCAAAATAACTGGAGGTTTGCAAGCTAGCCTAATTTGCATCAGGGACCTGACCTGCAAGAAACAAAATGATAAAAATGTCTTTTCAACTTCTTCAGTTATTTCAAATGTTGCCATAAGCAGCTAGAAAAATGTGGTTTTCTATTACTGAAGACAAAGAATGCAGATTGCTGAGTGTGAGTGGCAGGAAGCATTCAGAAAAGGGGCAAAAGTCATTTACAGTACCACTTTGTCCTGATCAGAAGCTGTCTTAGTATCCTGCAAAGGGCAGATAAGAAAGAACTATCAGGCATCTAGTGACTCCAAGGGATCTCTTTGTGAAGTCTTTTCTTGTGTACCTCACCTGCTACAGGCAACCCTGTATATGTTTCTTTTCTGCAGAACAGGATCACAGTATTTTTTGCTTAGATGAGATAGGTCATTGTCAGCTGAATGAAAGGAACAGCTGTTATCAGTGTGCATTGATGGAGCTGGCATTTTCTGTGCTGTAGCAATTACTCTTTCCTTCTCAGGGGCAAGTGCATTACAGTATGAGACTGAACAAGCAAGTTTTCATATTTATAGGGTTCCCATTAACTCAGGTTTCTCATACAGGAAGTTGAGTCACTGCTCTGCAAGAAATGATAATCCCTGAGCTGCTATGAATGGGACACTGAGGCTTAAAGAGTGATTCAGCCTGCATGTCTGCAGCGCTGCCTTCAGCTCTCTGAGTAGCCCTGAAGCACCTATGTGCTGAGTGGCACAGAATATGTTAAGCTCAGGCCAGGTTCATGCTTTAGCATGCCCTGTCACCCATCTTGCTTTCCTGCTGTCCTAGCTGGACCTGCCTGGAGGATTCCATGACTCCCGTCTGCTCTGATTCTTTCTTGGTACATACAGGGCGTGAGTTTAAACAAACCCAAGTTTCAACCCAAAATAGAACAATAAGGCCGTGAAGACACATCCCAAAATGACTAAACAGGGTTTCTGGGTGGGTAACAGACAGTGATAGAAGTCTGAGTCAGCAGCTCATTGCAGTCTGGAAGCCCAGGTATTACCTGAGGACCTGGACCTGGTTAATGTGCACAGAGGAGAGGTCTCAGGGAAGCAAGGATTGGAAGACAGGCCTTCTGCATCAGACAGTAGCACCTGGTCTGAGGGATTGCTTCTTTTCCTTGGCAATAGGGCTTCTAGTTCTCCCATGCAATTTCTATCAAGTCCTAGAGTACTTGGGCAAATGACAAGAGAGCTACATTAAGGATGAAATCCCATGCATGAAATAAAGGATTTGCAAAAAAAAATGGCATGGAGATAAACCCAGTTAATGTGCCATGAGTTATTCCACCTGGTGACATTTTTGCAAGGCTTGTTAGGAGGTCTGGGTTTGAACACTACACTGTTTTCCCTGAATATCTTTAATCTCTCAGATACTGGACTACAGTGCTCAGCATGGGTCCTTCCTGAGCCTCTAGAAATGGTATGTAAAAAGGTTGCATTTTAGGCTCATCATGTGAATATCACTGGTGATTTTTCTGTTGTAAAATAAGCTAAGGCCCAATACTGAACATGGAAGCTAAAGACTGCTTTAAGAGAGGTATCAGGGACTTCAGACTCTCTTAAAAGCTCCAGATAGTACCAATTAGAGACTAAAGTCTTTGGTACATGGTAGAATAGAAAGAGTGGGTCAGCACTGAGACTAAATGTCAAATAACCTGAACAATTCCACAGCTTGCCTATCTGGGAACTCACTGGCAATCATTATTCTTTCCTTGAGGAAGTTAAATTTAAAACAAAAAAAAAACCCACTGCTTTTTTTGTTTTTATCCACAACAGGCTTTCATTAAATATGAGAAAAAGAGACTTGAAGCTGGCTTCTCTTTCTGAAAATATCTTTCCATGAATCAACTGAGATATTTAGGGAGGAACAAACAACCTGAGGAAACACAATTGTGCAAAGTTTTTTTGTCTATTTATTTTAAAAAGAATAAAATGATAAGCATGGATGGACTTTCAACCCCCCTCATGACAGTGATACACTGAGGAAGCAGCATATGATACCTATTCAAGAGTGTATCTGTTGATAAATGGAAGGATTCATTTCTGATGCTTCTTATTCTTAACACTGAATTCCATTTCACAAGACATATGTACATGCATCTCTAAAGCATTACCCAAGAAAAAAATCCTCTTAACGCTTATAGCAGCTTTGATATCTCTTTTTTTTCTGCAAGGACTAATCCATACCTACAGAAACAAGGCACCTTTTGTTCAGCTCCAATCTTAGCACATTTTTGTTATATTTTACCTCTGTAGAAGGATAACAGGGTAAGGAATAATAATAGACCCAGAGAAGAAAACACAAAGGCAGGTTTAACCTGAATGTGTGAATCTTAACTCTAGGGAAGACTGAATAGACACGAGGATGTTTTCTATCTGTAGCTGATAGAAATCTTTATATGAAAGGCAGGTCTTGCCAAACTAACCTGATTGCCTTCTATGACAAAGTCACTCTGCTGCTGGATGAGGGAAAGGCTGTGGATTTGGTCTTCCTGGACTTCAGCAAAACCTTTGACACAGTTTCTCACAGCATTCTGCTGCGGAAACTGTCAGCCTCTGGCCTGGACAGGCACACGCTCTCCTGGGTAGAAAACTGCTTGGATGTCCGGGCCCAAAGAGTGGTAGTAAATGGTGTTAAATCCAGCTGGAGGTCAGTCACAAGTGGGGTTCCCCAGGGCTCAGTGCTGGTTCCAGCCCTGTTCAATGTCTTCATCGATGACCTGGATGAAGGCATTGAGTGCACCCTTAGCAAGTTTGTGGATGACTCTAAACTGTGTGGAAATGTGGATCTTCTTGAGGGTAGGGAGGCTCTACCAAGGGATCTGAACAGGCTGGACTGTTGGGCAGAGTCCAATGGCATGAGGTTTAACACGACCAAATGTCAGGTCCTGCACTTGGGGCACAACAACCCTATGCAGAGCTACAGACTAGGAGAAGACTGTCTAGAAAGTTGCCTGGAGGAGAAGGACCTGGGGGTGTTGGTCGACAGCCAACTGAACATGAGCCAGCAGTGTGCCCAGGTGGCCAAGAAGGTCAATGGCATCCTGGCTTGTATCAGCAATGATGTGACCAGCAGGTCCAGGGAGATTATTCTCCCTCTGTACTCAGCACTGGTACAGAAGTACTGTACTCTGTACTTCTTGAATCCTGTGTTCAGTTGTGGGACCCTCACCACAAGACGGATGTTGAGGCTCTGGAGCGAGTCCAGACAAGAACCACGAAGCTGGTGAAGGAGCTGGGGAACAGGCCTTATGAGGAGTGGCTGAGAGAGCTGGGGTTGTTTAGCCTGGAGAAGAGGAAGCTGAGAGGAGATCTCATTGCTCTCTACAACTATCTGAAAGGAGGTTGTAGAAAGGAGGGTGCAGGCCTCTTCTCCCAAGTGACAGGGGACAGGACAAGAGGGAATGGCCTCAAGCTCCGCCAGGGGAGATTTAGGCTAGAGATTAGGAAGAAGTTTTTCACGGAAAGGGTCATTGGGCGTTGGAACAGGCTACCCAGGGAGGTGGTTGATTAACCTTCCTTGGAGGTGTTTAAGGGACAGGTGGATGAGGTCTTGAGGGACATGGTTTAGTGTTTGACAGGAATGGTTGGACTCGATGATCCGGTGGGTCTCTTCCAGCCTGGTGATTCTATGATTCTATAATTTGTTTGTGTCTTTGACCATCTGATTTGGTTGGCCTCAGAACCACTATGACACAATAGATTGAATCTGGGGTAAAAGTGTTGTCTAAGTTACATCCATATTAGTAAATTGAATAGTTGCAGGATTTTTCTCTAGTACCAAGGAGAGCTGGCATAGATTGGTCCAAAATTGGACTCCTGGACTCCTTTCACCTTCAGAGCAAAGTATCAGCACCCGCAGTGTCTCTTGGGAGCAGTTTCCAGTTCCACTAACTGCCCACCTGCACTGGGATTTGTGTCAGTGCTACCTAACATGAGATTAAACCATTCCAGGGACAAGTCTGGGTTTACAAGAGGAAAAATAAAAATGCAACATCAGAGGATGTTCCTTGCCTGATGTCATTTATGTCTGTGTTAGACAGCACATCCATGCCTGGGAAGGGTGTTGAGAAAAAAAATCTGTTTCTTTCCTTCCCACTGTTGTTTCTTTCAGCACAATGTGTCTTGTCTCACAGAAATTGTAGCTTTGGCTACTATTAGCAATAAACACTGTAAGGTAAGCTTGAGGAAAGAGTGCAAGTGCTAGCATTCAGATTAAACCTTCAAATCCATATTCCAACCAAAGATTTTCTGGTGTGTGTTTTTTGTTCATTTCAATGCCCTTCCAGACAAATAGGAATTTTCAGTGGTTCATTTAACAGCATGGGCAACTAAGTGTTGAGTTACACACCATCCCATCTGTGCAAGATCATAGAGTATAAGGGCTGGGATAGCACCCAGCTATAGAGCCCAGCTCACAGCAAAACCTCATTCATCTCATTCCCAGCGTTCTGGTTCACATGCCTGTCCTACTAGCTGTTTCAGCAGATTGTACACATGTGCCTATTAAAACCAGGATAAACTGGCCATCTCCAGTGCATTACAGCATTGCTTCATACGTTTGGCTTTCTCTTGTCAGTGTTGATTCCTGGTTTAGATTCAGAATCTGCCTGATGTGGGGTCAGCAGCTGCTGTTGACAGACAAGCGAGCATCTTCCACAGGAGAACTGTGTGTGGAAACTGGTGATTACTGCTTTTCTATTCAGCTCCAAAAACTTAATGAAATACTTCATTTGCCTCATTCCTGGGCGTCCTCTTCCTTCCCCTGAAATACAGCTTGAATGTTCCCCTCTTGGGGATCACTCTTCATTTTTTTTTCACATAATACCTCACACAGTGATACCTTGAGCCTAATCACATTTCTTACTGGAACTACAAGATGAATAATACTTACATTTTAGTCTTTCAGGCCATAGTCTTTCGGTATTTATGACAGATCTTATATTTAACCTTGGTTTTAATATATTAGCATTTTAAGACTAACAAAACTTTGGAGATGGAATAGCTTTGTGCATATCCTATGTGTTACAATCACCCAGATGAAGCAAAATTATTTATAATAAAATATAACTTTGCCTTAAATATGTCTTGGATAAAGACTGTCTCAGAAGTATGTATTCATTCCATATAGTGACAGCAGGAGAGAGAAGGTGTTGGTTATTTTCCCAGCTACAAAGCAAATGATTCTACAAGTCTCAGCTCCCTTGCAAAGGGGCATTTTTTCATCACATGGCAATCCCTGTTGACTTTGACTTTAATTGTCCACTTTTACTGTTTTTTCTCCCTGCCACCCACAGGACAAACATTGGTGTAAAGTCTCACCTTAGTGATTCATCCAGGGCCACACCATGAATAGGTCTCTTTAAGAAGAGCCAAGGATAAGGATGGTTGGACTCAATGATCCAGTGGGTCTCTTCCAACCTGGTTATTCTATGATTCTATAAGGATACTGACTCCTGACTCCACCTCAGTCAGAGGATGTGGTCCTTCTGTTAGCTTTGCAGCTAACTTCAGTGGCAAACTTTGGTCTAGGGCATGTTTACATGCATTCTTCCAAAATTCCATGTGCACACACATGTATGAGCTTATATGAATACAAGTACATTTGCTGGCTTGCTGTCACTTTCTTAAGGCTAACGTTGATGTAAAACCAAAAAGTGCAGCTAGAGCTGATCCTTTATATTACGTCAAGGAGTGTCGTCCTTAATTTTGCCTTTTTTCAAGATAATGAATCAAGAAGAAGGAAGGCCAGACCTTCCCTCTCCTCTTCCCTACAGGGTTCTTTTTCAAAATTCTGCTTGTTTAGGCCATCTTTAATTTTAGCCCTACATACATTATATTTGCCCAGAAATTAATAAAGAAATGAGCATTATTTCCAGGAATACAGCTGGGTGCTAAGAAAGAGAATGCAGGAGTGGAGGACACAGTGATTAAAAAAAAAAATACCCGCTTAGCAAAGGCTGATACTCATGTCAGACTCCAGCCTGCTTCAAGGTTCTGCCCAAGCTAATACTGAAGAAGTTACAGTGCCCTAAGGCCTTAAGCAATGAGCACACTCTGACTTCAAAAGCAGACATGAAACACTCCTAAAACAGAGTGGTTTACTTAAAAGCTGTGATTTGAAAAACTAATTTTCCATGCATTAGAGACAACACTTACAAGGCCCTAAGCTTTTGGCCAAAACATCTAATAAGCTACAGGTCTGGAGGAAGTGGGAGGGTAAAGTAGCACCACAGGGGGTGGCTGATTACATCCGTGAATTTGTAGTCCCTACACTTTGGACATCTTTCCCTTCAACCACTGCAATAAAATGGGATTCATCGCTGGAGGGAGAGTGACAGTTCAGTCTGAGGAATTCTAAAAAAAAAGGGGATTTGAAAAGCTTCATTAAAAAATGACAGAGATGGGGAGTGGGGAGGTTCCTGAGAAAACTTCATAAGAGATTTTGCTTTCTAATATAAGGCTCTATTAAATTAAATGAGCATGAACTTTGCACAGAAATGAGACATTGTGTCTCATGAGATTTCATTTACCTGTTATTAGAGTCAATGAAAGAAATTCCATTAATCAAAAAAGAGAAATATTTTCAGCTAATCACCGAAAGAACCTGAGGACCCATAATCTTTTTCAAGTTTAGTTTAATTCATATGCTTTCTTTTCAGCAGTCTTCCCATCCCCTGTATGACTCATCATTGCAAAGGAACCTGTTCCTGAAAAAAAGCTGGCAAAAATCAGGTTTCCAGTTTGCTGGAAACATGAAGTTCTCAAATTGTATTTCAATAAAGTCCTCACTGCTGTGTTTTCCTCAGTCTCTGCACACCTAAGTTAGGCACTGAGTATCGACTACAAAAATGTCCAACATGTCCAATTGTGTATTAAGTCAAATGCAAGCAGTTGTCTTATCCTGTAATGGGACAGAAGGCTAAAGTTTTCTAATTTCCCCGTTAGAAATGTGGTCAAAAACATCAGAAGTCCATAAACACAAAATGTATTACTAGTATATGGCTAAAATACTTACTTTCACACACAAAATATGCAGCATCAAGTACAATTAAAATATTATGATATGTATATAAAATGTGCAGCCTCAAACACAAGAGTGCTTGAACAATCGAGCCTCAGTATTGGAGTCATGATCAAAAGGATGAATGGTTTGTGTCCAACAGGAAAACTTTGCAAATGCGCTCAATTTCCAAGGAAAAGGTGAAGGAACAGACATGTTCCTACAAGATTCTCATAAGCCTTATAATCCATTACTGAGGGTTCTTGGACTCTCCCATAGTCAAGCCTGTATTGGCAGCT
Organism: Coccyzus lansbergi; assembly: GCA_033558105.1. Taxonomy (NCBI): domain Eukaryota; kingdom Metazoa; phylum Chordata; class Aves; order Cuculiformes; family Coccyzidae; genus Coccyzus; species Coccyzus lansbergi. The sequence continues at coordinate 615,697 of JAUMJK010000237.1, read as the reverse complement.
CTCTTGATTAAAAAAAGTAGCATTCTCTGATTTCTAATGAATATAATTTGATGACAGTGTCAAAGACATGTCAGGCCTTGTTGCAGTCACTGTTGCATCTATAAGCTTTTCAATGTGAATGTTGTGAAGTCTTCATTGTCTGTTGGTTTAGGTTTGGGGTTTTTTCATTCTTTTCTAAGTCTATTCCAAACCTTTTCTGTGCAGTTATTCTGTGCTATTCTGAATCAGAAATGCTCATCTCAGCAGTTGGGAGTATGTTTGGCACTTGTATAGATTTATGTCATGTATTCCTTTCAAGCAAAACCACAGGAACGTAGGCGTGAAGATGATAGGAAAAAAAAGGCTGACCAGGAACTGTTATTAGATTGCAACTTGCCAAGTTGTTGTAGAAAAAACTCAACACATTGCCTCTTTGGGGATATCACCTTTCAACCTCATAGCCTCTTCTGAAGGAGTTGTACTAATAGACATCAGCTTGTGGAGATGAGTGAAACAACTAATGTCCCCCTGTGCCTTACCTGAGCTTTCCAGTACACAGTAAAGTTAAAATCTATAGTTATTGGCAGAAATATTCCTTCCTGTACTAAGTTTTAAAATGGAATTTAAATGCGAGATTTGAGGATATGTAAAGGCAAGTGTTGTTGAAGGGTATGATTACTACAGAGATCTTTCTACGACTGATAATTATCTTTGGCTCTCACGCTCTTCTTGTATTTGGGGGATAAGGAGTTTGCAGTTGGAGCTCCAGCCAACACATATGAAAGATGATCAACGGTGTCAGAGCTGATTTAGAACTTGCACTGGTGAAATGTGGGCAGGAAGGACCTCTGAAAGACTGTAAGGAACAACTTCACTCAAGGAAAGCCAAACAACTGGTTTTGAACAAGAGGACATTAAAGCTTCCATGAAAGCCACAAAATTGCTATGGTAATGGACCAAAATGACCTCAAAACAAGAAAATGCTTATGCTATTGAGTTTTTCGTCCTATTCCCGCAGAAAACCAGGACTTTAGTTTTGTCTCCAAAACTATGGATTGTCAAAAGTTGGTTTTATCTAAATACTTCCAGTGAGATTAGTTTGCCGTCACGCATACAACACCATGGAGTAATAACTATATTCACAAGGCATACACATATCCTTCCTCCTAAGGGTAAGCCTAATTTCATATCTGCTGACATCTGAGACAAATAGTGCAAAAAAATGATACTCAGAGAAAAAAAAGGAAATAAGACAAGCATGTGCAAGCTCTCCCAAGCACTATCCCAGACTTTGACTATTTTAAGTCAAAACTGATGTTCTTTGTCTACTCATGGTCTCCAAAGAATGTCAATTTTGTCTCCCTTTAAACCCACTAAAACTCTTTGCATCTGCACAATGCTTTAACAATGAGTTGCACAGATCTACCACCTATTGTCAACAAAACCTACCTGCTTATTTTGAACAGTTCCTAAAGCCATTTAATGATCCTTGATTCTTGAAATGGAAACTGATATGAGCTTGTATTATCAACAAAAGGCATTTTCATACAGTTCCAAATCACTATCATAAAGAGAAACTACTTTTTATTGTCATAATGTATCCATGTCTTAATGTCGTTCTCTCTTAGTCTATGTTCTGAGCTGCCTTTCCATTCTGCTGATTTTTCACATCTTACTTTACAGTAGGAGAGGAAGGAGGAGAATTGTGTCCTCTTGTGACTGGGACCATGTGCTTCACTGAGTAATGTACACGGAAGATAGGGAGAATTTACTTCCCTCTCTTTTTTACTGCTCTGTTTACAGTCAGACTATATTAGTTAGTAGGAGGAATCTGAAAGAGACAGTCTCTTACCATGAAAGTACTCCCAAGCAGTTTAGGTTGTGGTTAACTGCCTCCCACACATTAACAAGCAGCAAATCAAAGCAAACAAGCAAAACTTTTCCCTAAAAGTGTACTGTCTCAGCAAACAAGCTATAATGCTGCCAGACACAGGGCCATGGACCTGGACCAGACTAGTAGCATCCCTAACCCAGCACAGGAGAACCCTACTACATTCCTAGAAAGAAGCTAGCAGGCAAATGTGGGATTATCTTTCCTCCACTACAGGGCAGTTTTTATTTTAATGTTTGGTAGAGTGACTCCATCCCTGACACATGCACTGTGATATCCCACTAAAAAATATTGTTAACCTGAACATCTCTGCCTTTGAATGTTCTCTGTAACCTTAAAAGTCTAATCCTCATTCACTCATTGCTGAGTTGTTGTCCTGGGAGAACTCCTACTGCCGCTCTGAATAAAAAAATACATGAGTTTGAAAGTCTTGTTATGCTTCTGCTTTGCTGAACGTCCCCCTTTTCTTATGCTTTACAACATGCAAAACCCCAAAGATGCTTGTTGACTTTGTCGTAGCCTTCTGCTGGCTGTGATTCCCTCCCAGCACACCATGTACACGGCAATGGGTGCAACCCCAGCTTCTCCCTCACTGCCCTGCTCAAGCACGAGAAAACAGAAAAGCAGGGGACCACAAGAAAGGAAAACGTGAAGAAACATCTTTTGCTTTATCTGAACTTCTCCTGGTTGGTGGGAGGAGGAACTGAAGAGGAGAGAGGCCTTTCTGCCTGCCTCCCAGCTGCTGAGTGACACTTCACCTGGGATGTGGACAGCCAACATGGCAATTAGGCAGCTGTCAATCCCTGTGAGTGACTTCGTAGTTTGGAAAGAGTGTCTCCAAAACTGACAGCTTCTGAAGGTGCTACACATTAAAGGAAATGGAATGAGGTAGGAAGGAGATGAAAAGCAGCCCTAGGCTGCTCAACATCATTTGAGGGGAGATCATATTGCTGTCTACAACTATCTGATAGGAGGTTATGAAGAGGAGGGAGTTGACCTCTTCTCCCAAGTGACAGAGGACAGGACAAGAGGGAATGGCCTCAAGCTCAACCATGGGAGGTTCAGGCTGGACACAGGAAAAAATTTTTCATGGCAAGGATCATTGGAACAGGCTGCCCAAGGAGGTGGTTGAGTCACCCTCCCTGGAGGTGTTTAAAGGATGGGTGGATGAGGTGCTGAGGGGTGTGGTCTAATGATTGATAGGAATGTTTGGATTCGATGATCCAATGGGTCTTCTCCAACCTAGTGATTCTGTGATTCTGTGATTCTGCGGTCTAATCCTCCCAGCATTTGGGCTGGTTGCAGCTTCCATCACAGTTTGGCTTTATTGCAAAGAGAAAGGGCAGCTTCCAGCTCACCCCAAAGGTTTGGACATATGTTTGGTGTGGGTATGCCCAGAAATACCCTCATACTGTCAATGAACAAAATGCTCGGTCCAGATCCATGAGAAGGTCTGAGGGGCAATCTTTAATGGCTGCATTTGCACATAGTCCTACACGGAGTGTCCATGCCCAGGTGCTGGCAGTAGGGCTACCCTGCGCTGGATACAGCTGACCCTAGCTGGCCCCAGTGGCCCCACTGCAGGACACAGCTTGAGCCCCTCAACCGAGCTGGGGCTGCCAAGGGGAAACAGCTTTCGGAAAGCACAGGCAGAGAAGGAGGAAGCCAAGGAGGAAGAAGCAGCAGAGGGAGCCCCAGGCTGGAGGAGGAAGAGGAGGGCAGGAGGTGCTGCAATCCCAGAGCAGGGATTCCCTGCAGCCCTGGAGAGACCCTACTGGAGCAGAGACCACCCCTGCAGCCCGGGGATCCAGGCTGCAATGGGGGATATTTCCCGCAGGAGCTGCAGCTGTGGAGATCCCTGGAGGGATCAGGTTGTCCCTGAAGGACTACAGCCAGGGAACGGCCTGCACTAGAGCAAGGAGAGGTGTGAGGAGGGAGGAACAGCCAAAGAGCGGCTGCGATGGACTGACCCCAAACCCCATCCCCACCCGTGTGCCCCTCAGAGGGAGAGGTGTCAGGAGTGCAGGGGTGAAGTTGAGTAAAGGGAAAGACGGTGGTAGAAAGGTGTTTTAATATTTGTCTTTGTTTCTCACTACCTGAGTCTATTTTAGTCGAAAATAAATTAAATTAATTTTCCCCAAGTCAAGTCCAGTTTGTCTGTGATGGTAACTGTCCAGTTATCTCCTTGTCTTTACCTTGACCTATGAGGTTTCTCATCTTATTTCTTCCCTTGTCCTATTCAGGCATTGCTAATAAGCAGCTGAGTGGGAGTTTGGTCCTTCACCAAGGCTAACAAAACACAAGCACACAGTTTTTAGTAAGCTTTTTTATGCCCATGGAGCATAATAGCACCACAAAAAGACCCCTCCATCTGAGCAACTTGCATAGTTTAGGAAAGTCAACATTATGCCAGCAGAGTTGCATTCAATTGAAGCCAATATGAATTGAAAATAATTCCTGTAGATTTTTTCTTGTGTCAGGAAGCACACAAGCACAAATTGAAAATAAAATGACCAGATTGCTAACAGACTGAAACGGTGGCAGGAAGTGCTTAGGATAGATTTACTGAGGGGTGTTTTCAGTCTGAAGATAATTGGATGATGGGCCAGATCAGCAATTTCTAAAGAAGTGGTAAATGAAAGGCTAGAAAAAGAGAGTATTTGGAGGTATAAACACCAAAAGGTAAACACTGAGAAGGTAATTTTCTCTACGTAGGTTTTCCCTTCTAATTTCTTTCTATTTTCTTTGCCCATCTATGTTTCATAGACAAATATTTTCAGCACAGGCATCCTGCAATACTGGAACATTTCCTGCCACCCTTTTTGGCACAGTAAGCTAAAACAGACTGATCTCCTCTATTTTTTTTCAGCTAAGGAAAACCACTGACAGAAATAAACACCATTTTAATGGAGTCTCTTTTACTTAGAGAAATATGGCAGAATTTCTGTGATTGTGATAATTTCTTTCCCTAAATTATCCCCAGCACTACTCACCCATATCCCCATCCTACACAAGCTGTTTCTGAATCCCACAGATGATTCCTCCAAAATCTAACACTTTTCTTCTGGCTATTCTCTCCACTAGTATCATCTTTTGGCTTCTCAGAGACTTGCTGAAAAGTAGAGAATCGTTCCTTAATGTTCATGAAAGTTTTACAAGTGTCTTTGTTTGGGCCCATTCTTTATGCCTGTGCTTCAACTAAAACAGTTGTCATTGCTGTTAGCTAGCTCCATAAAAAAACCATATGAAATATTAAAATTCTTGAAAGAAAAGCAGTGGTTATACCTAATTTTTAGCATTATTCTTCCTTGTCATCTTTTTTCTCATTACCTTTTTTTTCTTTTTTACATAGGCTTAAGGCGAACACATTACGCATCAGAACATATTAAACTTACCATTCCTCTTAGTACTTAAAATATAACTGTTCCAAGTGGCTGGCCTAGCTCCAAGTACTTCAGTGATATTATTTGTCTACCTAAGAGCATCTTGAAAGTTTGATTGCAATTAATGATTTCATACAAATTGTTCTTACCTTGTTAATGGTTGCCTTGTTCAGCACTCACACAGACCCCAGGGGCCTGTCTATGGTCTGCATTACTCAGTACCTGACTGCTAACAGCAATATTCAGGACAGAGAGGATTTTTTTTACCAAAAAAAGATAAAATAATTTAACAATCAACATTAACGTAACAAGGAATGTCAAGTTCACTCAAAATCAGTAACTTGCTAACTGCAAAAGTTCATTAATAGACTGCGGATGCTGAAGCTGACCTAGAAATGACACAAAGGCAATCAGACACAAAAATATGCCTCCAGAAGCATCTGCCCTAAAGGTCACTAGAGGATTGGAGGATGCCTGTTATATTCTTCACCATGCATGTAGCTTCTCCTACCAGTCATTGCCATGGGAGACTTTTTGGATAGATGGACTTACGTTTGGATGTAGTGTGGTGATTTTCATATTTAAGTAATGTGAATTAACATATGTAAGTAATGTGTATTAACATGTCTGACACTATCTGCAGCAGTGAACTAAAGAGGGCCACTTCAAAACTCAGGAACTGTTGTGCAGCCAACACTGCATCCTTCTTCATTCCAGCTGCATCAACACTGTTTTTGTTGGCATTCCTGGAATACATGAGTGACATGTAGTTAAGGACACCTTACCAATACCTTCTGAGAGGTAATCGTCAAAAAGACTCATGGAAATTAGTGCCCCAACAAGGCTGAAGTAGCTCAGCTGGGAGAGCGTTAGACTGAAGATCTAAAGGTCCCTGGTTCAATCCCGGGCTTCAGCAGTGTTTTTCTGTAGTTTCCTGTGCCCAGTGCTGGCTTCCCCAGCACAAGAGAGACTTGGAAGAGTGTCTAGCAAGGAGCCAGGAAGACAATGAAGAGACTGGAGTCTCTCTTCTATGAGGAAATGTTGAGAGCACTGTTCAGCCTGGAGAAGAAAAGTGCCGGGATAGAGCCAGGCTCTTTCAAGTGATTCCCAGTGACTGTGAGCCCTGGAACAGGGTGTGGAGTCTTTTTCCTTGAGGATATTCAAAAGCTACCTGGATGCATTTTTGGGCAACTTGCTGTAGGTGGACCTGCTAGAGCAGCTAGTTGGACCAGATGATCTCCAGAGGTCCCTGCCAACCTCAACCATTCCGAGTTCTGAGTGTGCCTGGCTGAGTTTAGCTGTGCCTGCTCTCAGGGTATCTCAAACTCAGAGCTTCTGATTAACTCTACCACATTCTCACATTCAAGCAAGATTTCCACTCCCTGTCTTTTGGACATCTTTACATAGTAGGACTTTCATACTAGCTGTCCATCTACTAAATTTCCCATGAAATTTTAGCTCTTTAAAACTTCCTTTTATTCTCTGTGACCATCCTTCCTCAGGGAAGCAAATATGTTAACCAGGGTTACACCGTTGCTGTAATTTACCTGTAACCTTGCTGTGCGAATTGCAAAGTCAAATCCAACATGGGGAACTTGCATTAACCACTATTGTTCTGTGGTTTTCCTGATTTCCTCAGAGGCTTTGCTAATACTGCCTACTATTTTTGCATAGCTCAAAATTTAACCTGGAAAATCTCACAACCTGTTTCAGTGTCAAGAATATATTACATTTCCCTGTTAAATACCTTATGTACATAGCACAGTCCAACTCACAATGTATCCCAAAAGGCTCACGTATTGTCCACAAATGCATGCTCCATTTTTCTTAGGGAACCTGTCAGAACTCTGCTGATACATCAGGCATAGAAAAATACTTGACTTTGGCCTTGTCTCCTGCATTTTTTCCCAGGTAGGGAGGAGAAAGTGTATCCTTGTTAAACATGTATACAGTTCTTCGAGGTCTGTACTGATGAGATGTTTTGCACTTATTCGCTTGGAGAGGCTTTCAAATGACCAATAAGTTCACCAGCTTTCCTGATTTTATGTATTTTCATCTGTGTAAGCCCTAGAGCAACAAACCAATTAAGGTCTTCTGCCAGCCTCTGCCTTAGGAAAAGAACTGTGATAATGAGTTTAACTGGCGGGAAGGCTGTAGGATTTCAGTTTAGCTCTGTACTCTGTCAACAACTTTCTTATTCCAAGGATGCTTCTTCATCGTCATTGTTCTCTTGCCCTTCCCGAAGATAAAACAAAGAACTTCATATGTTTCCTGCCTACATGCTCTTTATACAAATCCCTTAATAGGAAATGAGCTTACTATTGTATAAACAAAGCTGAATATATTTTGTTTGTTCTGCTAGCATTCTTGTTGTTTGACCTCACTTTATGTTGTGTATTCAACAAGAATTAATAACTGTCACTTACTTTCTGATGTGAAATGTCTCACTCCCCACACTCTTTCTGTATAGTCTCATGACAAATTATGTCCAAGATAGATGAAAAATGTCAAAATTATCAATCTACTCTAATCATCTACTGTAAGAATCAGAGAAAGGTTTGGGTTGAAAGGAACCTTAAAGATCATCTAGTCGCAAACCCCTGTTTGGAAGTTGCAATGGGACACCCTCCACTAGACCAGGTTGCTCAAAGCCTCATCCAACTTGGCCTCGAACATCCTCCAGGTAATGAGATCCATGACATCTTTGGCAACCTCTTCCAGTGCCTCACCACCCTCACAAGAAAAATTTCTTCCTCATAACTAATATAAATCTACCCTCTTTTGGCTTAAAAATGTTACCCGACATTCTCTGGCAAAAGGCTTTCCTATAAGCACTGTGTAAATACTGGAAGGCTGCAGTGAGATCTCCCTGGAGTTTTCTCTTCTCCAACCTGAACAATCCCACTTCTTTCTGCCTGTGCTCATATGGAAGGTGCTCCAGCCCTCTGACAATCTTTGTGGCCTCCTCTGGACTTGCTCTCTAAAAAGTCTGTGTCCTTCCTGTGCTGAGGACTCTGAAATGGAACACAGTACTCCAGATTAGGTCTCATAATAGCAGAGTAGAGGAGAGAATCACCTCCCTTGGTCTACTGGTCACACTTGATGGGAAGCAAGACTGACCTTGTAACCACAAGAGGGGGCAAAGAACTACAGTCCTGGCAGATTTCTGGCCTCTTTCCCCATATCTCTATTGAATCAAGAACTAACTAGACACTTTATTTTCGTATCAGTTATGTGTCAGCTTTTGATGCCATACTAAATGGTTAATAGGATGATATCTGAAGTACCTATGGAGGGGTGAACCTGACTTCAGCAGCTGTAGTACTAACAGCATGAGAAAACTACATATAACAAAGGAAACAAAAGAGGCTGTCATGACTGAGGCTATCCCTCCTTTACTGAAACTTGGTTGATAAGTACCATAAGTCTACCATTTCTACCTTTGGGTCCTGGAGTGATGCTCATGTCACTGTTTACTTCTCTTCTTTTTTCTCTGAAGGAACCCAACAGTTTTGTGATCAAGAGCATCTGACAGCTGGGTCATATTCAGATCATGTTCCATTTTACAGGACCATATTTCTCACAAAGACAGAATGACTACCTGTTCATATTTTCCTCCAGTTTTTCAGGCAATCTTGTGTTTCAGGAGGCTTTAGATTACCCTATTCTTTCCACTCTAGATATTTTCCTACTTGTACCAGCCACGTGTTCTCTCTTAAATCACCCAGAGCCAAAGAAGTCTGCTGTTCCCAAGTCTGCTTCATGCCTTGTCTAACTGATCAGCTGCCTCAGTGTAATAGAACTGATCTCAGATAGCACATCCCAGAGTACCTATGACTTTAACTGCCCAGCATGTGAACAGCTTAATGTATTTTAGGCAGAAGAATGTTCATGACATATTCTTCTTGGGTCCCCTGCTGTGGAACTGCACAGCTTTTCCAGGTGCTACTTAATTTCTTCTACAGTTAGGCCAAGAGGAAGGTAGTTTTGGACACAGGATCTTTTAAGTTGTGCCTGCATCTGTCTTCCTACAGAACCTCCTGCTAATCCTTCTTTTTATTCCAATGCCTGTTAGAGTTTTTGCAAAGGAAGTGAAGTCATTTAATGTATCCGGATGTTTATTTGGCGTGTTTTCAGTCATGATGAAATTTATAGATACACACAGGAGAGCTGAAGTCTAGAAAAAACACATAAAGAAAATTCACTGCTAAGTTTCTGTGGTAACATAGCAAGCTAAGGTGTACCCATCCTTTTCCATCATTTTTCCCCTCTATTATTTTAGGAAACCAAGTAATGTCACTGCTATTAAAAGGGTTTGAGATTGGAGCTGGAAAATAAGATAACATTCATTGAGAACTTATTTATTCTGGTATGTGAAATAGTCTGAAAGACACTGTCCAATAGTTACCCACAAGCTTTTTATCTGTGTGAGAAAGGGATCAAATTTCTCACTGAACTTTTCCCCCCATCAAATTTACAAAAAGCATTGCCATTCATTGTAATGGACTGAACACCTCCATCACAAGCATGAGCAAAACTACTGGTACCCTAAAGTTGAACGCAAAGCTCTAAATTTTTGAGTCATACCTGGTTCTCAATGGCCAAGATAACAATAGAGGCGATGTAAGCCTTTGACAGGCTAATGTGTCAGGCTACAACCTCAACTCGTTATCATGTTCTGCAGTCTCCTTTGCATTCACACAACCAATATCCATAGTCCCTGTATCAGTCCTTGTGCTTCTGACAGAGGTTAGTGTCTCCAGTGCCATGTGGAAAAAAAATCTTATTTTCAAGTTGGTGAAATGATAAAATACATTATGTAATTCCAGTTTTCACATGTTCAAAAGTGGGGGACAGCAGGAGATAGGACTATTCTGAAAACGCAAGTTGAATGCAGCCACCATCTTTTGGAAAGTAAGAGACATCAGCTCTTCCTGTAGGTGATTTACTATGTCTCTTGATTTAATCTCTTTTACTCTACTTACTAGCAAAAATGAACCATTCAGGTGCATCGGAAACCTGGAGAGAAGACTGAACTTCAAACACATGCGAGTTAATTTTGCTGTCAGTGCTGCTGCTTATAAAAGGAAGAACCTTGGAGAACAGATGTTTCAATCTGCTTGAGATCAGTTTCAGAGAGCTGTTATAAGCAGGTCATTATTCTTACTGCTCTTTTAGTAAGATCTCCACTTATTTGGGATGACCTCCTCCTTCAGTCTGTTATTTATGTTACTGAATATCTAGCTTTTAAATCAAAGTGAGGAAGAAGCTTTTTCAGTATCTATGCAAATGTTCTGAGCAAAGTGTTTAAACATGAAAGTACTATGTCAATGAGCATGATGTGAGAGCACTACTTGAATTAAGTCCAGAAAACCTCCTACATCTGCGTGTCATTATTTCTTTACTGGAAATAAAGGAAATACAGGAGATATGTCAGGGAGAAGGAAATATGAGAAGGGAAATAAATGAAGAAGAAATTTCCCTTTAGCCTGAAAGAAGAGGAGGTGTGGTTATAAACTGAGTTGCCTTTGAGGGTTTGTACTGCAGAAGGGAAGGAAGAAAAGGTTAGTGAATTCTTAAATGGTTTTGAGACCCAACAGTTCTGCATGGCACAGTTGCTTTCCACAGCAGTTCAGTTCCTTCCTGCCATGTCTGGAAAAAAACCCAGACTCCTAGAGCTCCACATTCTTGGCATTGGCAGTATCTCTCAATAAATGCTTTTGTCAAAACCACGTCTTGATCATGTCCTATCTTTTTCTGCTGTATTACTTTCACTACTTTAATCCATAGAACACTGGCATGTGCTACTGCAGCACTTTTCAGTGAGTGTATAGTGTTAGCACCTAATTTTATCCTTTCAAAGACAATGGCACCTTTCCCATTACTAGGACAGTAGATATAAATACCTGCTGAATAAGCTGCCTGACATCTTAGTGCTCCAAAATCCTCTGTGTTCATTACTGAGTTTATCTGAGGACTTCAAGAAGTGGATCATCAAAAAATTCATCCTATTAACAATACAGAATCATTGATCCAAGTTACAGTCTGGATTTCAGACTCCTGAGTGTATTGAAAAGTAAATTTTTGAGTTATTCTGAAATCAGAAGGTTAGTTCAACTTCAAATCACTCCTTCTGGTTAATTACATTCTGTTAACTGCAACAAGACTTGCATTCTACATGCTGCCTCTATGATATTCTGTGTGGTTTTATTATTCCTTATTAAATAAGAAAAATTTTACTGCAAATCACTACAAGATCACTGAAACTGTAACAAGCAAAATTCATCCAGTCATGACATTCAGATATAGATCTAGCAACGAGTCCTGACAGCTACGTACAGAAGGTATTGGCAGCAACTCTCAATGTTTCTTGTACTCACACCAGCAGGAAGAATGACTGTTTTCCTCTTACAGATCTGGTAGAGAGGGAGTTGATTTTTCACACAAAACCACAGTCATGGAAGGGAAAAGATGAAGAACTGAGCCTAACTTCCCTGTGGTCAAGGCAAACAGAATACCATTAAAGGCAATCTTCTTAGATTTTCTATTTTGTAGGAAGATGAAAATGCAGACCTAATTAAATAGGAGCCTTTTCCCCACAGCATCTCCACTTCTGCTGTGTTGGTGAATATGTTTCCTTTTCTCAAGTACATGAAATAAAGGTGTCCAGTAACAGCTTTGTAAGTCTCTATTCTGTTCCTCCAAAATCAGAACTCTGTACGTGTAAAGTGACAAGATCAGTAACTTTTTTTTTCTGTTCTCTTTTGTACTCATTTAAGCAGATTTTTAAAATTATCATATTGAAAGATCAGTTGCAAATTTTATTTACTCTTACCTGCTTAATTAGTCCTCCTAAATGAAGGAACATCTTAGTTAAATAGAATATAGTCCTGCCTTCCACTCATTTACTGAGGTTACTCCTCTCAGTTCTTCCTAAATGAATTCTTTCTATTTTTCTGAGAAGATATTTTTGCCAGCTCACTTCTAAATCTTTAATAAAGGTGAACACAATATATTCAGATGGCTTTCCTACCCAAAACCATTAGCTTGTCTACAGTGACACATTTTTTAATATGGAAATGAGGCTAAGACTGGAGCTGATTACTCTATGTCTAGAAAATAGACATTGTAGTCTGGTGGAAGCACAAATGCTGATTTTTCAGCAGTTTGCAGTCTAAAGGTGAAGAAGTTTTAAAAAGCAACAGGGGGCAAAAATAGCAACAACTTTTGTACATAGCCACATGCCCAATTTCATACATTATCCCTTCTCTAAACATGGAAGGAAGGCAAAGTTCCCCTCTAGGGAGAAGGGAGAATGATGGGCAGAGCCCAACGATTGTCTCTGAAAAATGCCTCCATGCTTTCACTCTAAATAATCTTCTCCTGCTTAATGGCTTATGGTGAACCGTGCTTGCTAGTGCAGTTCACCTTGAACATCCAGTGGTGATTCAGGTGTAGTAAAACTGAAATCTTTGCTGCAGTGCGACAGTGTGGCTTTCTGCTGGCTTCAGAAGTGGCAGAATAGCCTGTGCAGATGAGATCTTGTTTGAAAGCCTCCTATTGCTGCATGACGTATAAGAGAATTTTGTGATTTCTTTCTGTCAGCAGTTCCTTCCTTTCTTTATATTTATACAATAAGTTGAAAAGACACAGGGAACCTGGGCTGGGCATGGAATGCTCATGCTACCAAAGATCACTTGATTGCTGACACAACAGGATATATAGGTGGGGATTTTGTGTGTCTGTGTTTATTTTTACTTGTAATTTAATTCTGTATTATTAATGAAGCAATTACTTGCAATTACACGTATTTAGACTTCTGCATCAAATGGCAATGTCTGCTTCTGCTTCCCTCATATAAGCAATTCTAACAATAACTTAGATCATGCAACACAGCTGCACGGAAAGTTCACTTTTCTTCTTCCTTTTTGATTCTTGTTGTCTTTCTGTGCCAGGAGGTGGTGCCACAGAGCAGGAATCAGTTCAGGTATGGTCTGGCATGGACACCTTGCAAGATTAAAAGATGGGGACATGGTTTACCTTCCTCCAAAGTGTGTCCAGAATTTTAGCGGAAACCTGACACAACTCAAATATCCCAGGACAGAAAATAAATATTTGTTTGCCTTTTGGATTGTATTCCTGTCACACTAATGTTTCTTTTTCAGTCAGGCATTTTATCGGATCACCACCATTCTTCTACACAATGAAATCTCCTTCATCTCTCTGTCGTAAACTGATTTTATAGAAACATGTGATACATGGCGTGATTCATCTCCCTTACTTTTTATCCCTTCTTTGATACTACCCTACTTACAGCTCTTGCTTTTTTTCTGAAATGCATAGAAGAGTTTTATGTCATCTGAAGCAGGTAGAGGACCAGCATGATCATTGCTTTGCAACTTATTTCCTAAAAAGTTTGTGTTGCTATCTTTCCTCATTTGCCTATGTGAAGACTGCTTACAGAAGGACTATGGGGCTACATGAAGCAGAAGGAAGTGTACAAGTCAACTACTAGGAGACATTTCATGTTCTCAGTACTTGAAAACATCATGAGGTTTTAGCAAAATAAACTGGACATTTATTATATCTGTAGAGTATGTGGAATTGCATGTAGTCACGTACAGAGAAAGTGATTCTGGTAAAACTCCAAAGAATTCTTTCCTGAAAGATATGTCCCTCCTTCTAAGTCACACAAAAATGGTTAAACCGCCGTTTTGAACAATTTTAGCTTGAGTGTGCTTTGCAGCATCAATTGCTATTAAGGCAAGTGGGTATTAGTGCCCACAGATGTGATTTTAACCACTACCCTTATTAATGTTTTGAAGTAATTTATTTTCAAATTAGTTTGTTTTCAAACCAGTTCCCCTACTTCTTGTTTTCAACACCTTGATTATGAACTACATTTAACCTTGTTGCTATCTTCATTCTGTTGCATGGCTACCTGTTGAGTCTGGGTTTCCTTCCAAATATCCTAGTTTCCCCATGTCTACCTCAGTCATGGACAGATTCCAAGATCTTCCTAGCACCTTGACTTTGACTTGTATTTCACAATGTGTTTTCTGTTCACTACCACTGTTCTTAAATTTTGCTTCATCCACTACTTTGAGACTTTTGCTCACACATTACCTAGCCTAACTGTTGCATTTTCCCAACAGGTTGTGAGGTCTTTGTTCCTAGACTCAGACTTGCTCAGCTCTGCAGCATGACCTTTTTGCACATTTCTTTTCCATAAACTGAGCCTTACCCATATAAAAAGTCCCTGGCAGAGAAATGCTTTTACTCCTCAGAATGGGGTATGCCTCCATCTCAGGCTACCACTATTGTCTGATGGAAAGATTGTTCATTCCCTTTCAGTAGGTTTCCATCATGCATGCACTACAAATACCTCTCTCAGCAGAGGGGCATAACCTTATAGCTACTGGAAAGGAGTGCAGCTATGGATTGGTTTTACTGTCTGTATCACTCTATCTTCACTGGATTGCCTGAAGATTCTCAAAGTTATACCTTTGGCAATTTAACATGTCCAGAAAAAGTTCCTGGCGTGTAGACTAGCAGACACAGAACAACCTATGCCTGTGACACTGAATTCTCCTAACCCCGAAATACATGTTCAAACTGCCTGCTGGGGATAGACCTGGCCAGTGCTAACTTCCAAATTGTGTCTAGAAATTATTCAGTAGAAAACTAGGTTTCTTGGGCTGAAACCATGTCAGATATCAGTCTGCTGATGTTAGATAGTAGGCAAATATGTCTCAGGCTCAAGATTGTTCTCTGATACTGTTGAATTTATCAATAGAGCCTGAAAAGTCCAGTAGGACCTTGAAATTTAAAACTTCTTACCTTTATCCTACCTTAAATGGCTTATGAAGCCTTCTCAGGATCTCCTGCGTGGTAGTTTTACAAGCCAATATTTTTGTCTGGACTTTATTTCCCCGATTATACAAAGACCATCTTTATATCTGGGAGATGGAGGAGGCACAATTGGTGATTTGATCACATAGCAACACAGGGTCTTACTCTCCTTGTCCAGTAACACCTCCATTTCCAGTAACACCTACCCCTCTGGGCGTATACCAATGAAACACTGACACCCAGTAGAGCACACTGAAAAGACTGTGTGTTCTTAGATCCTGGTAAAGGTTACTAACATATTAACACTGCTTTCTTTAGATTTATTTACCTGCTGGTTTCATATGCTTTGGCTCTACCTTACCTTTGTGATCCTGCCATCTTCTTTTCCACCAACACCACCAGATCAAATGTATCCAGCCATTTCAACAGGCTCAGATTGCACTATTTCTAGCAAAAACAATGTTGAATGCTTAAAAAAAAATGTGTTTATAGGTAGATATCATTCTGGCACTGAGAATTTTCTGGTGTCATGCTCCTTGGTATTTCACAGTAGTTAATCATTCTGCATGTCAATTCATTCTGCATTAGCATA